>JAHPZR010052113.1:0-15922 GCA_019787425.1 Platygyra sinensis
CCTTGACATCCTGTGTTTCAAACCATTATCAATATCGATTGGCAAGGCAGCTAGCTCCACAAAGCACTACTTTCAGGCAGAATGGGGCACCAGTCAGTGGGTTACACCAAGAAAAGTGAACGAAGTTAAAGAAGAGAGGGATCTGGGGTAAAGGCCATCTCTGGGGCTCTTTTCCTTGTCTGCTTTCTGTGTGCACAAGGTTTCTTTACAAGAACTAGAGAACTGATTTACAAGCATCATCAGTGTCGATGTGTGGGCAATAAAGTGTTGTGATGTGTTTATTTTGTTTGACGTATAAAAGTTTTATTTCAAGTTTAGATGAATGAATCATGGCTGTAAGAATGTGTTGCAGTTATAGTGTTTCGTTGACTCTTCTTTTGGTGATGCGGTGTTCATTAATTTTTTCTGGTGTTGTGGTGTTCAGAAGAACCCATGTCCTCCTTTGAAGATGATTGAATTGTGTAGCTGCTATAGAGGAAGAAACAGTTGTTGCATTTTGGGATAATTTTGCTTCTTTTCGTTCGACAACAGTGTGGTTGAAGACAACAAAGGGAAAAACATGCTGGACAGGAAAAGTGTGGGTTCATCCAGTCTTTCAACCAGAGGCTTGATGAGCATATACTGCCAGTACCACAACCTCGTCAGAGAGCTTAGTTTGGGTGATCGAGAATATCATTTCAGACAAACACAAAATAGCCTTCCTCATCTAATGTGAGCTCTTGTTTGGCCAAACCAAACAATAGACCAGCAACACAATGTTTTTAGCTCTAAGAATGAAAGAGTCATCTCCTGCTTACAGATGGTTTGCAATCAATCTCCAGAGACACAGATAACAATTGGGAAACAAACAAATGCTGGTGGACAAACAAAAGGGCTATTGAGAGGTGTATTAATTTTGTTTAACCAGCAGTGACATAATGTGCAGCCACCTACTGTTTTAAAATTTTTTCCTTGGGATATGATGATAAATTAACTTAAACATCTTTCAACATAGGTTCTTAGAATGACACCTCTGCATTTCGTGTTTGTTATCTATTGTGGGACCACTTATTACTTAAAACTTGACAAGACTTTGAACACCCATCTCGGCAGTCGAAAGACTCGCACTTACCTTGCTTTACTTGGCAACAGGTGATTCACAGCAATCCCAATCGTTCAACTTTTGAATTGGTAGGTTAATAGTGTCAGCCATCATATGGGAGACCTTCGATGCATTCAGGACACAGCTATACCATACATATCTCCCAACACCAAAAACTCCTCAAGAGTGGAGAAGGATTTCTGAAGAATTTTCAACTTTGTGGAATTCCCACATTGCCTAGGTGCAGGTGATGGCAAACATGTAGTGATTTGACTGCCCAAAGAATTCTGGCTCGAACTTTTTCAACTACAAACGTACCTTAAGCATTGTTGTATTGTCTTTTGGTAATGCTAATTAATGCTATACAGCTGTTGACGTGGTGTGGTATGGTTAAGGCAATGACTTGGGTGCATTTGCAAACTCTGCCATAAGCAAAGCTTAACACGGCGGGCTCCTGGCCAACCACAATCGGCCATTACATGAAATAGGCACCTGCATGGATATCAGTGGTATTTCTTCAAATTCAAAATGGCTCAGCTTGTCGTCAGTGTTAGAGCTCATGCAAAATTACATCGATATGGCTGACAACTGGTCTTTAGACATAAAAATTAGTGATGAATTGTTGCAGCTGACCAGGGCGGTAATCAAAAAGCAGATTAGTAAATTAACTATCGCAATATGTTATTATATTATTAAAACCTGTCACACTTGCAAGACTGCGTATTTCTCTTGCCAAGACCCCAGTTTCTGCAGAATTAAAATGCCTATAACCCCAAAAAATGTTTTTTACTTAGTGCAATCCCTGTATGGAATTAGGAAAAATGTGACAAAAATTTTTGCATTCAGTTGAGACCCTAATTTTTTATGAATTTTTAAATATCAAAAATAGCGCACTTTTTCAGAAGACGACCGAGCAGCAGAATCACTTAAAGTAGTCTGAGTATAGCGCAGTTTGTGACGTCTTTCCAGGCCATTGATCGCTTTCTAGTTTGGGACAATCTTTGCTTTTGTAGAAAGAAAGGAAATCCCAGATAAATGCGTTGTTTTCGGATGCAACAACAGGTCAAACAAGGAAAAGGGCACATCCAGGGCATAGTTTCTCTTCGAGTTCTTGTTCTTTTTTTCTTTCTGTCTCATATTGAGCTAGCCAATTCTCTTCTGCTAAAGGCTTGTTAGTGTAGACATCTTCCGGTTCATCATCATCTGAGGTGTCTTTTTGTTCACTTGCATTTGACATGACCTCGACTTCTAAGTCATACATGTACTCTACCTCCGTTTCTGCCGTCTCTGAATCTGAGCTTGAGTCAAAGCTAGCATCGCTGGACGACATTGTCAAGAGATACGATTTTACAATTTTGTTTATCTAGAATCAATGTTCCTTAGACAAAATACTTGACCCTGCTAACACCAAACCCGTAAGTACAACAACCGAAGTGACGCATGCAAATGCCTGGAATGATGTCACTAGACCCATTCTCGCGTTTGCTCGGTCTTGCTGCAAAGGAAGCTCACTCAACAAATTCATAAAAAATTCGGATTTCAAACCAAATGCAACATTTTTTGTGATATTTTTTTTTCTTCCTAATTCAAAAACGGATCATGTGTATTTTGTGCACCCTCGAACCGATATATCGGTTCGACATATTGACCGAGTCTCGACCGATGTATCGCTCGACATATCGGCCGAGTGTCGACCGATATGTCGGTCGACATATCGGTCGAGTGTCGGTCGATATGTCGACCGAGATGTGTGCGTTCGACATATCGACCGACACTCGACCGATATGTCGACCGACATATCGGTCGACACTCGGCCGATATGTCGAGCGATACGTCGACCGAGAGTGGTTGTCGGATTGTCGGCCGACATGTCGATCGATAGGCTACCGACATTCCACCGATACTTCGCTGCTTACTTGCCCTGGTTGCGTGACTTGGAACCAAAGTGATACATAGAGCTTCATGTCATTATCTTAGAACTGACGTTTTGGGAGCGATGCTTGCTTCAAAACGATATTTTAAAAGTTTTTTTTCATTTATATATTTCCTTCAAAATAGTATTAGAATATGGATAGGATGCCTTGAAAGTCTTCAGGCTGGAAAAGAAGTGGCAACATTGAACAAATATAGCGACTATATCTTCCAGTTCGTTGTTAGTAAACGCCATAATTCTTAATAAAATACACTACTGAAGAATTACTGTATTACTTGGCACAACGGTTGACACATAAAACAGTAAAATTCGACACTTAAACAATCCAGCTTTTGCGCTGTGATCAGGGTCTGGTTTGGTACGTTTCGGTCCGTAATATGGTAGGTCGGGGTCTCAAATTGTATGTTGGGGTCTGATATGGGGGCACCTGATATAGTAGGCGCAACGTCCCTACTCCTATCTTATAAACTTCCTGCGTATTGGTGACTGTAGCTTGCGTCGCAGACGTAATTTAACCTGTACTAAGTTAGTAACATTTCTGACAGTCTAAGCTTTTGACTTATATTATAAGACAGTCGACCGATATACCACTGACAGTCGACCGATACTCCAACCGACAATCAATGGTCGACGTATCGGCCGAGTGTCGGCCGCTATATCGACCGAGATATCCTGGCGATAGTCGGTCGATATGTCGGCCGATATGCTCGAGTTGATACATCGGTCGATATGTCGACCGACATATCTCCGGTCGACACATTCGGACCGAGCGTCGACTGATATCTCGACCGACATATCGATCGCACACTCAACTGATGTGTCGACCGATACATCGGTCGAGGGTCGGTCGATATGTCGGACCGATATATCGGTCGAGGGGTGTACAAAATACACATGATCCTTCAAAACAAAGATTTCACTAAGTGAAAACAATTTTTAACTCATTCATTGCGATGCAATGGATGAGTTTTTGCAGAGAGGGGGAAAACGGCGTTAGCAGAAATCTGCGTAGACGGATGTGACGTCGTTAGCACAAATAGCGGAAGTGACGTAACAATTGATTGGATTTGCGCAACCGTTGAACAAGTAGTCAACTTGCCATGTGTGTCGCCGACTATGTCGCCACGTATAGTCACCGTATAGCAAACATGACAAGCCTGATTGATGCACTTTCTGGATGATTGCAAAACACCGCGAGAGAATTTTTATTGGTAAATGTAGGCCTTCAGTAAATAAAATAAATCCAAAACATATCTACATATTACATATTTTTAAAAAAATTTATATTTTCTCCCAAAATGAGCCCGCGTACCTATACTTCCTCCATCTCGTGTTACGTGCTCGAGAAGACAGCCATGTTTGTAGTCCACGCCAGATGGGATGTATACTGTATTAGTTGATACATGGAGTGAATTTGGTTAGAAATGTTGAAATATTTTAGAATTTGTGGAGCCCAAATTGTTCTGAGATAGTCGTCGGATTCGTCAGCCTCCATTACGGTCATTACGGGCACAATGAGTCTTCTCAGCTCAAGGCAGCAGCTATTGTGGATTTTGACTTCCAGGTTTTGCGATTTCTGGTGAGTAAATATTGCTTTCTTTAATTGTTTGAGTCTGCTTTAAGCAAAACATACAGCCCACACGTCAAATCGAAACGACCCCGAACTAAACTAAGGTCTGTTTCAGATGAGTCCAGAAATATTCGCCAGGTTTACGATCGCTGCGTGCCCATTGCTATAAAGCTCATTCAGTAATATTTGCAGCGATAACGCTAGTTTCATTGAAATGCCAAATGACTACTACTGCTTTATAATAATGGCCCTAAGTCGGATAACATCAGTAACAGATGATATCCTGAAATGCATAAAGTGGAATGGAATCTGTACTTCGCTGCTGATTATCGTCGCTCGTGCGTGTGTTACTCGCATAGACCCAGATCGATCAGGCAAAAGAAGACATCTAACCATGATACCGAAACTGACAATCTTAAAAGCTGTGTAACATTTGGTGACCATTGTAGTCACCCAAATGGGATCGAAATGCAGGTAAATAATCTATTCAATGCCTTAGATTGTTGGAAACAGAGTTGATCAGAGTTATCTGCAGTGTGTTTGCTTTCACTTAAGACTCTAATCCTGCTAGGCCCAGGTCAACTTAAGATGGATTTGCCATATTTCTGCTATCTTCCAAATTAATTTTATTTATATCTTCATCTTTTTTATCTATTTAATTTCAGGGGCAGCAGTTAATGTGACACCTACTGGATTATTCCTGGCTACCCATAATAGTTATATTTTAAAAGAAAAAAAAACGGTAATAAGTAATTATTATAAACAATGATACAGTCAAATGAATAATGACAATGACAACCCAAGAACTTTGAATGATAAATACTTTGAGTTCTGGGTGGATTGTCTTGGCAAACTGACTCCATCAGACTTTAACGCTTTCCTTTGAAAACCAAGCTAGCATACTTTCAACTTCATTTAGCCAGCAGATAACTGATGTACAATTTGTAGCCCACCATCATAGCTTCAACCAACTCACTTTAGATATTGACATAGTCATTATGACTCTCTCCTATTCATTGAAACATAAAACATATTGGTACATCAGTAATACCACTACAACCTGGACTAATACACACTAAAATGCTGTTTTGAAAAATTTCCACCACCAGAAATCAAGACTGACACTTAAATAAAGTGATTTATTTACTGTTAATGAACTGTCTGACTACCTAATATCTTTGTTATGAAACTTCTTCACCGCCATCTTGAAATTATTATCAGGTAAACTTTTGTTAAATATTTAGAGTTTTTTGAGTTAATGATATGTGGCCAATCTGAACAGAACTTACCATCAAGCATTTTTGCTAACCATTTACACAAATTGTTAACAAGAAAGTTTTTCTGTGTAAATGATACACAATCCAAATTTGCAGAATGCTGTGAACAAGACATTAAAATTGCTCTTGAATATCATAATATGATAATATGTATTTATTGGACTACAAGTGGCACAAGCCTCAATAAAACCCCAAGAGTCTATGTTATAGCTAGTAGTGTATAAAGTAAATGGTCAGTTACATCAGTGTACATGCATATGTATACTTTTCTGCATCCACTCAACCTTCCCACCATGCAAGCAACCAAAATAACAAAATAGGTTTAATATGATGCATAGCCCTTTGCATAAATGGCTTTTATTTGAAGCTTACAAATTGGTTTATTTTTATTTTTAATTTTTTTTTCTTCCTGCACAACTCGCCTCGACTAGCTTACGCTATATGCGAGTTGTGCATGTTCTCCGTTTTAAGTGTTATTATTAATAAAGTTTATTTGTTGTTGTTGTTGTTGTGTTGTTGTTGTTGTTATGGCCTCTAAATTTGAATAACAATACTCGGTACACCCTTAGCCTCACATTCATGTGAAATTACCTTTGTCTTGAAACATGAACGTGAGGCTAAGGATGTACCAAGTATTGTTATTCAAATTTAGGCGCCATTTATGCAAAGGGTCTATGTGATATAGAGAATTCACCTTTAATTTCATCTAGACCTGATTTTTTTGTAGTATGGTAAATGTTTAAAACAATTACACAAGTTCTCTCAAGGTGTACTGAAAAATGTTGCACTAATCACTTACATTTTCTTTGGATAAAATATCATACATAAACTGTAACAGGCAAACAGTGAATAAGGTTTTCACTTAATTCAGATGACACAACATTTGCTAAACAATGAACACAAATGCTTGACAACAAAACATAAAGAATGATGCTATATTGTCCTAATCTATTGTACAGCAAATGATTCATTTACTCAATCAGTCAAATGCAAGCCTACTGGTAGCTAAGATACATGTCAGGAAGAAGCTTGATGCTTATTTATGCACCATCAACATTGTTCAACACTAATATATTCACTAATATATCACTACTATTATGTAAATAGTGTGAAATAAATGAACCTTGAACCTAATACACAAGAAACACTTAAGTCATTTCATGGCTAAGAGCATGAATGAGTTGGCTCATAAGAGCCCTTTGATTGGGGTTATAGGCACTTAACTGCCTAGTAGAGATTTGAGGAACAGAACTGACAAAGTTGCTTGTCGTCATCTTTAACAAACCCACAGTAGCAAAACCCTTTGGAGTTGGTCTCGGGTGGAAATATATTGTTCCTTACTTTTTGCATAAGATTTCCTGGAATTCTCTGGCCGCAGGAGAAAGTATCTAAGAGAAGTCTCGAAGTGGAGTTTAAACGTTTTAATGAACACAACTGAGATTACAAGGTCTTCACAGGATCGCGAGTGAAGGCTAACTGCACTAACAATGCTTCGGTTTGACAGAAAAACTGGGAGTGTATTTCCGGACACGTTTACATACTTCTAGAGTGAAAGCTTAGATTACACAATTGCGTAATGTGAGTCCCAGTCCCCGACACCCTCCCCCATGTATGTTCCTGGAAGGGACGTATGTTTCTTCTTGGACTGGGTACAAAGCTGAAAACGAAACTAGAAAACGGCGATAAATACAAGACTAGGGTAACTGTTTGTTCTCTGGCGGATTGAAAGATAATAACGACCTAGTGTCAATGTTTACTGTTCAGATTGTTCAGCTATTTGTTGTACACGCACAGCAGCTGCAGCTGCAGCGTCTCTCCGTGGCCTTGGATTGTAATTGAACTCCGGTGCTGTCGGGTTTAGTGTGGAACTAGGCTGCAAACACGTTAACTCCAAGGGATACAGATGCTGAATTGCATGTTCAAGGGTTTCTTTGCTTGTTTTCAGACTGGCACCTCTAATAACACCATCTCGTCCCTCGATAAGCTTTGTAACAACTGCTAGTTTCCACTGATTCCGGTTCTTCTTGTCGTCTTGGATTATGGCGACGTCTCCAACGTGTGGGTGGCTCGTTTGATTTCCTCCCGCCTTACGGTGACCTTCTCCCTGAAGTCTTCAGGGAGAAGGTCACCGTAAGGCGGGAGGAAATCAAACGAGCCACCCACACGTTGGAGACGTCGCCATAATCCAAGACGACAAGAAGAACCGGAATCAGTGGAAACTAGCAGTTGTTACAAAGCTTATCGAGGGACGAGATGGTGTTATTAGAGGTGCCAGTCTGAAAACAAGCAAAGAAACCCTTGAACATGCAATTCAGCATCTGTATCCCTTGGAGTTAACGTGTTTGCAGCCTAGTTCCACACTAAACCCGACAGCACCGGAGTTCAATTACAATCCAAGGCCACGGAGAGACGCTGCAGCTGCAGCTGCTGTGCGTGTACAACAAATAGCTGAACAATCTGAACAGTAAACATTGACACTAGGTCGTTATTATCTTTCAATCCGCCAGAGAACAAACAGTTACCCTAGTCTTGTATTTATCGCCGTTTTCTAGTTTCGTTTTCAGCTTTGTACCCAGTCCAAGAAGAAACATACGTCCCTTCCAGGAACATACATGGGGGAGGGTGTCGGGGACTGGGACTCACATTACGCAATTGTGTAATCTAAGCTTTCACTCTAGAAGTATGTAAACGTGTCCGGAAATACACTCCCAGTTTTTCTGTCAAACCGAAGCATTGTTAGTGCAGTTAGCCTTCACTCGCGATCCTGTGAAGACCTTGTAATCTCAGTTGTGTTCATTAAAACGTTTAAACTCCACTTCGAGACTTCTCTTAGATACTTTCTCCTGCGGCCAGAGAATTCCAGGAAATCTTATGCAAAAAGTAAGGAACAATATATTTCCACCCGAGACCAACTCCAAAGGGTTTTGCTACTGTGGGTTTGTTAAAGATGACGACAAGCAACTTTGTCAGTTCTGTTCCTCAAATCTCTACTAGGCAGTTAAGTGCCTATAACCCCAATCAAAGGGCTCTTATGAGCCAACTCATTCATGCTCTTAGCCATGAAATGACTTAAGTGTTTCTTGTGTATTAGGTTCAAGGTTCATTTATTTCACACTATTTACATAATAGTAGTGATATATTAGTGAATATATTAGTGTTGAACAATGTTGATGGTGCATAAATAAGCATCAAGCTTCTTCCTGACATGTATCTTAGCTACCAGTAGGCTTGCATTTGACTGATTGAGTAAATGAATCATTTGCTGTACAATAGATTAGGACAATATAGCATCATTCTTTATGTTTTGTTGTCAAGCATTTGTGTTCATTGTTTAGCAAATGTTGTGTCATCTGAATTAAGTGAAAACCTTATTCACTGTTTGCCTGTTACAGTTTATGTATGATATTTTATCCAAAGAAAATGTAAGTGATTAGTGCAACATTTTTCAGTACACCTTGAGAGAACTTGTGTAATTGTTTTAAACATTTACCATACTACAAAAAAATCAGGTCTAGATGAAATTAAAGGTGAATTCTCTATATCACATAGACCCTTTGCATAAATGGCGCCTAAATTTGAATAACAATACTTGGTACATCCTTAGCCTCACGTTCATGTTTCAAGACAAAGGTAATTTCACATGAATGTGAGGCTAAGGGTGTACCGAGTATTGTTATTCAAATTTAGAGGCCATAACAACAACAACAACACAACAACAACAACAACAAATAAACTTTATTAATAATAACACTTAAAACGGAGAACATGCACAACTCGCATATAGCGTAAGCTAGTCGAGGCGAGTTGTGCAGGAAGAAAAAAAAATTAAAAATAAAAATAAACCAATTTGTAAGCTTCAAATAAAAGCCATTTATGCAAAGGGCTATGCATCATATTAAACCTATTTTGTTATTTTGGTTGCTTGCATGGTGGGAAGGTTGAGTGGATGCAGAAAAGTATACATATGCATGTACACTGATGTAACTGACCATTTACTTTATACACTACTAGCTATAACATAGACTCTTGGGGTTTTATTGAGGCTTGTGCCACTTGTAGTCCAATAAATACATATTATCATATTATGATATTCAAGAGCAATTTTAATGTCTTGTTCACAGCATTCTGCAAATTTGGATTGTGTATCATTTACACAGAAAAACTTTCTTGTTAACAATTTGTGTAAATGGTTAGCAAAAATGCTTGATGGTAAGTTCTGTTCAGATTGGCCACATATCATTAACTCAAAAAACTCTAAATATTTAACAAAAGTTTACCTGATAATAATTTCAAGATGGCGGTGAAGAAGTTTCATAACAAAGATATTAGGTAGTCAGACAGTTCATTAACAGTAAATAAATCACTTTATTTAAGTGTCAGTCTTGATTTCTGGTGGTGGAAATTTTTCAAAACAGCATTTTAGTGTGTATTAGTCCAGGTTGTAGTGGTATTACTGATGTACCAATATGTTTTATGTTTCAATGAATAGGAGAGAGTCATAATGACTATGTCAATATCTAAAGTGAGTTGGTTGAAGCTATGATGGTGGGCTACAAATTGTACATCAGTTATCTGCTGGCTAAATGAAGTTGAAAGTATGCTAGCTTGGTTTTCAAAGGAAAGCGTTAAAGTCTGATGGAGTCAGTTTGCCAAGACAATCCACCCAGAACTCAAAGTATTTATCATTCAAAGTTCTTGGGTTGTCATTGTCATTATTCATTTGACTGTATCATTGTTTATAATAATTACTTATTACCGTTTTTTTTTCTTTTAAAATATAACTATTATGGGTAGCCAGGAATAATCCAGTAGGTGTCACATTAACTGCTGCCCCTGAAATTAAATAGATAAAAAAGATGAAGATATAAATAAAATTAATTTGGAAGATAGCAGAAATATGGCAAATCCATCTTAAGTTGACCTGGGCCTAGCAGGATTAGAGTCTTAAGTGAAAGCAAACACACTGCAGATAACTCTGATCAACTCTGTTTCCAACAATCTAAGGCATTGAATAGATTATTTACCTGCATTTCGATCCCATTTGGGTGACTACAATGGTCACCAAATGTTACACAGCTTTTAAGATTGTCAGTTTCGGTATCATGGTTAGATGTCTTCTTTTGCCTGATCGATCTGGGTCTATGCGAGTAACACACGCACGAGCGACGATAATCAGCAGCGAAGTACAGATTCCATTCCACTTTATGCATTTCAGGATATCATCTGTTACTGATGTTATCCGACTTAGGGCCATTATTATAAAGCAGTAGTAGTCATTTGGCATTTCAATGAAACTAGCGTTATCGCTGCAAATATTACTGAATGAGCTTTATAGCAATGGGCACGCAGCGATCGTAAACCTGGCGAATATTTCTGGACTCATCTGAAACAGACCTTAGTTTAGTTCGGGGTCGTTTCGATTTGACGTGTGGGCTGTATGTTTTGCTTAAAGCAGACTCAAACAATTAAAGAAAGCAATATTTACTCACCAGAAATCGCAAAACCTGGAAGTCAAAATCCACAATAGCTGCTGCCTTGAGCTGAGAAGACTCATTGTGCCCGTAATGACCGTAATGGAGGCTGACGAATCCGACGACTATCTCAGAACAATTTGGGCTCCACAAATTCTAAAATATTTCAACATTTCTAACCAAATTCACTCCATGTATCAACTAATACAGTATACATCCCATCTGGCGTGGACTACAAACATGGCTGTCTTCTCGAGCACGTAACACGAGATGGAGGAAGTATAGGTACGCGGGCTCATTTTGGGAGAAAATATAAATTTTTTTAAAAATATGTAATATGTAGATATGTTTTGGATTTATTTTATTTACTGAAGGCCTACATTTACCAATAAAAATTCTCTCGCGGTGTTTTGCAATCATCCAGAAAGTGCATCAATCAGGCTTGTCATGTTTGCTATACGGTGACTATACGTGGCGACATAGTCGGCGACACACATGGCAAGTTGACTACTTGTTCAACGGTTGCGCAAATCCAATCAATTGTTACGTCACTTCCGCTATTTGTGCTAACGACGTCACATCCGTCTACGCAGATTTCTGCTAACGCCGTTTTCCCCTCTCTGCAAAAAACTCATCCATTGCTTCGCAATGAATGAGTTAAAAATTGTTTTCACTTAGTGAAATCTTTGTTTTGAAGGATCATGTGTATTTTGTACACCCCTCGACCGATATATCGGTCCGACATATCGACCGACCCTCGACCGATGTATCGGTCGACACATCAGTTGAGTGTCGATCGATATGTCGTCGAGATATCAGTCGACGCTCGGTCCGATGTGTCGACCGAGATATGTCGGTCGACATATCGACCGATGTATCAACCGAGCATATCTGGCCGACATATCGACCGACTATCGCCAGATATCTCGGTCGATATAGCGGCCGACACTCGGCCGATACGTCGACCATTGATTGTCGGTGGAGTATCGTCGACTGTCAGTGGTATATCGGTCGACTGTCTTATAATATAAGTCAAAAGCTTAGACTGTCAGAAATGTTATAACTTAGTACAGGTTAAATTACGTCTGCGACGCAAGCTACAGTCACCAATACGCAGGAAGTTTATAAGATAGAGTAGGGACGTGCCCTACTATATATCAGGTGCCCCCATATCAGACCCCAACATACAATTTGAGACCCCGACTACCATATTACGGACCGAAACGTACCAAACCAGACCCTGATCACAGCGCAAAAGCTGGATTGTTGAAGTGTCGAATTTTACTGTTTTATGTGTCAACCGTTGTGCCAAGTAATACAGTAATTCTTCAGTAGTGTGTTTATTAAGAATTATGGCGTTTACTAACAACGAACTGGAAGATATAGTCGCTATAATTTGTTCAATGTTGCCCACTTCTTTTCCAGCCTGAAGACTTTCAAGCATCCTATCCATATTCTAATACTATTTTGAAGGAAATATATAAATGAAAAAAAAAACTTTTAAAATATCGTTTTGAAGCAAGCATCGCTCCCAAAACGTCAGTTCTAAGATAATGACATGAAGCTCTATGTATCACTTTGTTCCAAGTCACGCAACCAGGGCAAGTAGCAGCGAAGTATCGGTGGAATGTCGGTAGCCTATCGATCGACATGTCGGCCGACAATCCGACAACCACTCTCGGTCGACGTATCGCTCGACATATCGGCCGAGTGTCGACCGATATGTCGGTCGACAATATCGGTCGAGTGTCGGTCGATATGTCGAACGACACATCTCGGTCGACATATCGACCGACACTCGACCGATATGTCGACCGACATATCGGTCGACACTCGGCCGATATGTCGAGCGATACATCGGTCGAGACTCGGTCAATATGTCGAACCGATATATCGGTTCGAGGGTGCACAAAATACACATGATCCGTTTTTGAATTAGGGAAAAATATCACAAAAAATGTTGCATTTGGTTGAAATCCGAATTTTTTATGAATTTGTTGAGTGAGCTTCCTTTGCAGCAAGACCGAGCAAACGCGAGAATGGGTCTAGTGACATCATTCCAGGCATTTGCATGCGTCACTTCGGTTGTTGTACTTACGGGTTTGGTGTTAGCAGGGTCAAGTATTTTGTCTAAGGAACATTGATTCTAGATAAACAAAATTGTAAAATCGTATCTCTTGACAATGTCGTCCAGCGATGCTAGCTTTGACTCAAGCTCAGATTCAGAGACGGCAGAAACGGAGGTAGAGTACATGTATGACTTAGAAGTCGAGGTCATGTCAAATGCAAGTGAACAAAAAGACACCTCAGATGATGATGAACCGGAAGATGTCTACACTAACAAGCCTTTAGCAGAAGAGAATTGGCTAGCTCAATATGAGACAGAAAGAAAAAAAGAACAAGAACTCGAAGAGAAACTATGCCCTGGATGTGCCCTTTTCCTTGTTTGACCTGTTGTTGCATCCGAAAACAACGCATTTATCTGGGATTTCCTTTCTTTCTACAAAAGCAAAGATTGTCCCAAACTAGAAAGCGATCAATGGCCTGGAAAGACGTCACAAACTGCGCTATACTCAGACTACTTTAAGTGATTCTGCTGCTCGGTCGTCTTCTGAAAAAGTGCGCTATTTTTGATATTTAAAAATTCATAAAAAATTAGGGTCTCAACTGAATGCAAAAATTTTTGTCACATTTTTCCTAATTCCATACAGGGATTGCACTAAGTAAAAAACATTTTTTGGGGTTATAGGCATTTTAATTCTGCAGAAACTGGGGTCTTGGCAAGAGAAATACGCAGTCTTGCAAGTGTGACAGGTTTTAATAATATAATAACATATTGCGATAGTTAATTTACTAATCTGCTTTTTGATTACCGCCCTGGTCAGCTGCAACAATTCATCACTAATTTTTATGTCTAAAGACCAGTTGTCAGCCATATCGATGTAATTTTGCATGAGCTCTAACACTGACGACAAGCTGAGCCATTTTGAATTTGAAGAAATACCACTGATATCCATGCAGGTGCCTATTTCATGTAATGGCCGATTGTGGTTGGCCAGGAGCCCGCCGTGTTAAGCTTTGCTTATGGCAGAGTTTGCAAATGCACCCAAGTCATTGCCTTAACCATACCACACCACGTCAACAGCTGTATAGCATTAATTAGCATTACCAAAAGACAATACAACAATGCTTAAGGTACGTTTGTAGTTGAAAAAGTTCGAGCCAGAATTCTTTGGGCAGTCAAATCACTACATGTTTGCCATCACCTGCACCTAGGCAATGTGGGAATTCCACAAAGTTGAAAATTCTTCAGAAATCCTTCTCCACTCTTGAGGAGTTTTTGGTGTTGGGAGATATGTATGGTATAGCTGTGTCCTGAATGCATCGAAGGTCTCCCATATGATGGCTGACACTATTAACCTACCAATTCAAAAGTTGAACGATTGGGATTGCTGTGAATCACCTGTTGCCAAGTAAAGCAAGGTAAGTGCGAGTCTTTCGACTGCCGAGATGGGTGTTCAAAGTCTTGTCAAGTTTTAAGTAATAAGTGGTCCCACAATAGATAACAAACACGAAATGCAGAGGTGTCATTCTAAGAACCTATGTTGAAAGATGTTTAAGTTAATTTATCATCATATCCCAAGGAAAAAATTTTAAAACAGTAGGTGGCTGCACATTATGTCACTGCTGGTTAAACAAAATTAATACACCTCTCAATAGCCCTTTTGTTTGTCCACCAGCATTTGTTTGTTTCCCAATTGTTATCTGTGTCTCTGGAGATTGATTGCAAACCATCTGTAAGCAGGAGATGACTCTTTCATTCTTAGAGCTAAAAACATTGTGTTGCTGGTCTATTGTTTGGTTTGGCCAAACAAGAGCTCACATTAGATGAGGAAGGCTATTTTGTGTTTGTCTGAAATGATATTCTCGATCACCCAAACTAAGCTCTCTGACGAGGTTGTGGTACTGGCAGTATATGCTCATCAAGCCTCTGGTTGAAAGACTGGATGAACCCACACTTTTCCTGTCCAGCATGTTTTTCCCTTTGTTGTCTTCAACCACACTGTTGTCGAACGAAAAGAAGCAAAATTATCCCAAAATGCAACAACTGTTTCTTCCTCTATAGCAGCTACACAATTCAATCATCTTCAAAGGAGGACATGGGTTCTTCTGAACACCACAACACCAGAAAAAATTAATGAACACCGCATCACCAAAAGAAGAGTCAACGAAACACTATAACTGCAACACATTCTTACAGCCATGATTCATTCATCTAAACTTGAAATAAAACTTTTATACGTCAAACAAAATAAACACATCACAACACTTTATTGCCCACACATCGACACTGATGATGCTTGTAAATCAGTTCTCTAGTTCTTGTAAAGAAACCTTGTGCACACAGAAAGCAGACAAGGAAAAGAGCCCCAGAGATGGCCTTTACCCCAGATCCCTCTCTTCTTTAACTTCGTTCACTTTTCTTGGTGTAACCCACTGACTGGTGCCCCATTCTGCCTGAAAGTAGTGCTTTGTGGAGCTAGCTGCCTTGCCAATCGATATTGATAATGGTTTGAAACACAGGATGTC
>JAHPZR010052114.1:0-13494 GCA_019787425.1 Platygyra sinensis
ACTCCACTCCACTCCTACTCCACTCGGTACTCCCACTCCACTCTCGAGTCTGTCGCACATCCACATCACCTCGCACCCTCGCACTCCACTCCACTCCACTCCAGCTCCTACTCCATCTACGAGCACTCGGCATCTCCTACTCCAGCTCCAGCGGATTGTTGTGTTTTTTTTCTCACTCCAACTCCACTCCACTCCACTCACTCCGCTCCGCTCGTGTGCGCTCAGCTCTCTCCGCTCCGCTCGCGCTCCTGAACTCGCAGCTCTGGCTCACTACTACCTGTACTACAACTGTACTACTGACGTATGCCCTACTCTTACTTCCTCGAATGCTCTACTCTAACGCTACTCTAGCTCTAGCTCTACTCTAGCCTAACTCTACTCTAGCTCTACACTTAGCTCTTACTCTCTAGCTTACTGCTACTCTAGCTCTGGGCTCATCACACACATGGACTCTATGGCTCTGCTGCTCGGCTCGTGCTGTCTGGCCTGGGCTCTTGCTCTGCTCTTGCTCTGCTCTGCTAGCTGGCTCTTGTCTACTGGTGGGGGCTGCTGCTCTGCTCTTGCTCTGGGCTTCATGGCTTCTGCTGGCTGGGGGGCTTGGTCCGGCGCGTGCTTGCTGGCTCTGCTCTGGGCTGCTGGCTCCTGCTCTGCTCTGCTGCTGCTCAGGGGGGGGGGGGGCTCTGCTCTGCTCTGCTCTGCTCGTGGGCTGCTGCTCTGGGTCTTCTGCTGCTGGCTCTTGCTCTAGCCTCTGCTCTGCTTCTAGCTCTGCTCTGAGCTCAGCTGGCTACTGAGCTCTGGTACTCTGCTCTGCTCTGCTACTGCTCTGCTCTGGCTACTGCTGCTGGCTCTTAGGCTCTATGAGGTGAGCGCTTCACGACTCTAATTCCTTACTCTACGCTCTACTCGACCTACTTAGCTTTGACTCTAGCCTCTACGCGCTGCTCACGTCCTCTCGCTCCGACTTTTCTGGAACTCCTATGCTCTACTCTAGGCATCTAGGGCCCTACTCTCTCTATCTACTTGCTACTGCTTGTATAAGGCGGCTACTCCTAGCTTCGCTAAACTTCTACTCGACTCTAGCTCTACTCTGCTCTGAGGCTAGCTCTTAGCTCTGACTCTCTACCTACTAGCTCCGCTAGAAGCCCTGACCCATAGGTCTCCTACTCCCTACCTCTACTCTAGCTACTACTGTCTGACTCTACTCTACTTCTTACTCTGCGCTCTAGCTAAAGGCTGCTGCATGCTTGTTCTGCTACTGCGTAGCTGTGCAGTAGCTTATAAGCTCTGAACTTTGCCTCTCTGTACTCTACTCTACTCTACTCTACTCTACTCTACACTACTCTTCTCTGTGCCACTATACTCTACTCTACTCTACTCTATGCTACTCTACTCTACTCTACCCTAGTCTACTCTACTCTTCTCTGTGCCACTATACTCTACTCTACTCTACTCTACTCTACTCTACTCTACTCTACTCTACTCTACTCTACTCTACTCTACTCTACTCTACTCTACTCTACTCTACTCTACTCTACTCTACTCTACTCTACTCTACTCTACTCTACTCTACTCTACTCTACTCTACTCTACTCTACTCTACTCTACTCTACTCTACTCTACTCTACTCTACTCTACTCTACTCTACTTTACGGTTCTTCTCGGCTTCTTAGTTGATACCGTTGCTGCGATTCCCATTGTATTCAACTGTTCAACTTGGTCTTTCATTATGGCCTCGAGAGCTAGACAAGCCATCCAGATCGTGAAGACGGCACTGGCTTCGCCATTCATCAGAGACATTACTCGTGGAAAGGGTTGATAGATTAAATTCTTTCAAAAACTGGTGGGAAGGATTGCAAAGGAATCTTTCATTGACCATATTTTTATGCAATCCTTCAGTTCTTCGCGAAGGCACTTCACTTGGGGAAATCTTTTAGCTTATTGTTGTTCATAACAGATTTGAACACCGCGTTACTCATTGAAAGGTCTCTGACCACCACAGCATCGTATATCTCATCTGCGTCAGTAATGCTCGAGTGTTGACAAAATCTGTCAAAATTAACCAATCAGGGAGTATACCAGATCCTAGTATACCGGAACGACCTTTCATTAAGTTTGCCCAGAGGCGTTCACTCGCTTCCTCTCGCTGCGCCTTTTTTTTTTTCGCGCGCTGTTTTCTGCGCTGCATCCTGACTAACTGAATGCCTGGAAGAGGCTATCAGCAAAATGGATACCGAGGCACTATGAGTGACCTTCAATGTTTATTTTCCAAATTATGATACCACAAATGTGCCAAACTTGCTTGATAAGTTTTTTGGTTCCATTTTCTTTTGTTCAGAATCCTTTTTGTGTGCCATGGTGTAATGTATAAGCAACTCAGTGCCTGGGTCCTCTATGGAATTCTCATTGATAAACACAATGAGTTCTTTATCAAGGAGATAACTGCCACTGACGATCAAACAGTGAATAAGACAGATGATGGTGTGACAAGCAGCAGCAGTGACCTGGGAATACCTGGAATAACTGGAAGGCAACTAGCAGAAATATTGGTAAGGAGTTGATTAACCTGTTCAGGAAATTAGAAGCTGGCATGTTAGCTAAGTTTATTTATTTATTTATCTTAAGAGGGATGTCCATATAACCAACATGTAAGAAATGACTGCATTTCTGGTGGCCAAAAATTGCAATTATGGTAACAACCTTGAAAAAAAGCGCCCAAAATGGATCAAAATTTAGTCCAATTGAAAACTCCTAAACATGACCTCAAATAAACCTCTCTTTCTTGAGAGGTTTTGTAAGACATTGATGTTAGTGAAGCACAAAACTGTTGATTGTGCAGAGTTAACATTATATTGAAAGGCTCAGTAACTCTCTCTCTCTGACTAAATTATTATTTCAGGAAGGTGAGGCAAAGAAGCAAACACCTGCTCAATGGAAGTTTAGAATAAATGCAGAAATGCTGCCATCTTATATCCCTACTAGAGTGGCTGATAAGGTAACATATTTTGTTTGGGAACTAGTGTTCCAGTGATGAAAAAGAATATGATTTAGTTATTCTATCAGGGAGGGCCAACAACCTAAACTTTTGCTGGTTGATATTCCTTATTATCTTTGTTAATTTTAATCACAAGCTTAATTCTTAATTTTCCTCACTGTTTATAAGAATTTGTGTTTACATTTTCACTGGCATATACATAAGAAGAGGGGACAGGGTGATGGCAGCTCCACTTCTTTCAGAAATAGTGAAATTTTGCAGGCAAACCTCTCATAATTTGCATAGCATCACTTAAGGGAAAATACTAAAAAATAATGCTGTTTGCATGATTTCCAAGGCCTGTAAAAATATAGTTTCTACTACTTACTGTTATGAATCCTTGTGTAATTAGATGCTTACCTAGAGTCTGCAAACTACCAAGGCTTATTTGTTTCCTCAGAGAGTTGGTACTTTGAGTATGTCAAGTAGATGCCCATCTTGAAAAGCTTTTGCAACTTGTCTGTTTGGAAACACTTGAATGACTCTACTTTTTATCTGCCAATCACTGGCATTTGCTACAGTTCACACCTAAATTTTGTGCCTATTCATGGTTTTTGATTTCACAAATTGGGTAGACAAAATTAAAATAACCAATTTTGGAACTGAAATAACCATGAGGAGTTATTGTTTTTCAGCAATTTTGAGGGCAGGGTTTGTTTCGTGATTTTAACACTCACACATTTACTCACAGATTTCTGTAACTCTGTTTCCTTTTAGGTTTTGTTTATTGGTGAATCTGTTGGGATGTTTAAAGGATCCAAGAAAATAAAGAATTCTGTCTACAGAAGTATGTCAATTCTAATTCAAAATATTTTTTTTTTACTTGAAATCTTATGGTAACTTATTAAATAAGTCACCTGTAACTGTACTGTATGTTTATTCTGCAGGTTCTGTCATTCAGGATAAAGAACTTGAGTTCACAGAGTCTTTGTATTCACTTCAACAACAGCCCAAGTTTAACTTAATGTTGTTTGAAAATGAAATTGACAAGATCAGGTTGTGTGTTGATGAGGTAAGTATTAGTTCATAGCTCTCTACCCAGGTGTATAAATGGGTACCGATGAATTTAATGCTGGGGGGTAACCCTGCAATGGACTAGCATCCCATCCAGGGGGGAATAAACATTCCCCTAGTCGCTTAATGGTACTGAAACCGGGATAAGCTCTGGCCAGATGAGCCACCTGGCTCGTATGCAGACTTTACCTTACCCTAAGATCCAGGTTGAGCTTATTATTAGGGCAGTGGCCAAGGGGAAGCAGCACTTATTAGGATTTCTTAGTATACAAATCATGTAAAAAATTCTCATACCATATCTAACCATAGTAATACACTCTGCCGACAAGGTGGCTGGAAGTATAGCTTGTAAGTCATACCTTGTTCTTTTTGGTCAATATTCTGAAGATCCCATCTTTTCTGTCTACATCTGCTGTTAATTTCTGGTCTATACAACAGAAGGTTGAATCCAATTTTTATTTACTTCATTTACTGGATTTCCTTAGTGTTTTGTTGAGTACTTAAAGAGATAAGTGATAACTAAGTATACTAATACAGGGTTGTAGCTAAGAAAATAGTCTCTTGGCTAAGGTTGTCATTGAGTTGGTCAACCTTTTTCTGAAGAGACCTGGAGCATCCATCCCCAATTTTTTGCACCACCATGTTCACAATTCTTAAAAGCCTTGAATACAAGTTCTTGAAAAGATTTTTGGTCCAAGGGTGGCAGCAGTCATTTTGAAAATTCTCCAATAACCATCCTTTCAAATATGGAGTGATGTCTTCAAATATGGAGTGATGAGGACTTGGAGTGATGTCTATCAAATAAATGAACACTTCATTCAACAACTGTCTGCCATGTTTACGCGCCGAGATGGCAAAAATGGCGATCTTAGTAGCCAAGCTCTAGTGGGGTGAATTTAGCATCACATGACAAGCTTTTTGACCAATTAGAATGTTCAATTACTATATTCACCTCTGGAAATTATGTTTAGGTTTTTACTGTTACCTCTCCTTTTATTTAGCATCTTTGGAAGCTTGTCGTTGAGGAGGTGAACCTACTGAAACATTTGAAGGTGACATATGATGAATAGAGAGTCTGTAACTGAATAGTTAATGAAATAATTGCTAATTATTTTATTAACTATTGAATTAGGCTGAGTAGGATATGAAGCATTCTGCAGATCTAGGAGGGTGTTATCCACAGGCTGAAGTCCAAGTTTGATAACACCCTCCAAGATCTGCAGGATTCTTCATATCCTACGAAAGCCGAATTCAGTAATTGCTTTATTATGCATTCAAAATATTTCCCCATTCTTGGAGTTTCCATATTTCTCTCTTTGTTTTTCTGCTCAAAAAATAACACAACCTCGTCCCCAGGTTTTCTCGTTCAATGGCTGCACTTTTTGATGTCATTTTGACGTCCTTGGTTTAGTATGACAAAACGTTTGATGTCATTGGTTCAATATGACAAAGTTCCTTCCAAATTTGGTCAACAGTGGCTGGTTATGGTGAATTATGATGATTGTGGTTTTCAGGGTTGTAGCTAAGAAAAATAATAGTCTCGCAGCTAAGATTTTTACTGAACCAATTACTTAACTTGTTATCATTGGCAACAATACTCAAGGAAGTCAGGAATTTATTTATAAGTTTTCATTTACTTGTAGACAGTTCGATATGGTTCAGATATCAGACAATTGTACATGTGTAACCTAAAACCGTTTGTTGTCCTTTACTGAGTGACCTACCCGCCAAAATCCAGCAAAATCACCTCCTTCTTAGGAGAATTTTGCTGGCAGCCGGCACTTAGCGACAACCCTGGGTTTTAACCAATCAGAAATGGGAAACTAATTATGGTTATCTCAGTGATTTTTTTACACCATCAGTAACTGATAAATGCTAAAAAGAATGAGAACTTTTCAGACTGATGGACAGACAGACAGATGGACGAACAGACGGAAGGACAGACAGACAGACATCTTGCTAGTTTCATGCAGTCTATATGTAAGTGGTCATTATAAGTGTAATTTAACTTCTTTTGCAGATTTTGAAAGACTTTTTCTTACTGGGAAGAGGAGAGCTGTTCTCAGCATTTATACAACATGCCAGAGGTTTACTCAAACTGCCTCCATCAGATAACACCTCTCATGGTAGGACATGTCCTTTAAGGTTGGCACACATGAGGGGACTAGTCCCTGAGACTGATCCCCTGAAGAGTTTACACGTTGGGACTGGTTGCAGGGACTTGTCCCATGAACAGTTCACACGAAGCTTTTTGAAGAACTAGTCGCAGGGACTTGTCCCAAAAATTCAAACCTGGTTTGAATTCGTGGGACTAGTCGCAGGGACTAAAGTTGGTCCCTGTGACTAGATTTTGAAGCAAAATGACCAGTTCACACAATGGGACTAGTCCCTGCGACTTGTTGCAGGGACTAGTCACAGGGACTAGTCCCATCATGTGTGCCAACCTTTAACTCCTTTGGCTGTGTCCTGTTTTAAGACAGAATAGTGTTCTGACATATATTTGCATATCTGTCCATTTTTAGATGCCAATGCAGCTTTTCGGCAAGTTCTTAACAAGGTATGTTCATTGTTGCACCAGATGTACGAGATCATGATCAATGTAAATAATTTTCTTCTTTTACATTTATTTATTACGATTTTATTTATTTACTTATATATTTATTTCATGATTTATTTATTTAATTATTTATTTATTTATTTATTTATTTTTATCTCCTAGTATAGTGTATACTGTTTTAGGAGCATTTTCATTAGAGCATTAAAGAATGCTGAATTACACATTATCTTAGAGCAATATTTGAACCTGACATCAATTCATGCCACCTATTATTTTCTTTGAAGCTACATGTTTGTTCAACTCTTTTTAAGGTGGTTGATAAGGGGGGAGGGGTTAAACCTCCGGTAAATGACCACCCAAAATGTCGAGTCTTGGTTGTTGCTTGTAACAGGAGGTGGTCGTTTATGATGGCTTATATCATATCGAGTCAAAATTTTCCCTCATTAGCGTAATGTAACTGCTGAGTTTTAAACGTTTTTATTCATGTGAAAAGAATCCGGTACTTACTATTGAGAAATTTCGGACTCTTGTGCTACCACTGAGGAATGTGATAATGTTACAATACATTATCCAATTTGCGCTCTATTATCTGTCAAGTGGTTCCTTATGGGAGGTTAAAAACAAAAGACAATCTCAATCTTTTAGCTCTAAAAGTGGTCACAGCCACTTACGAGAGTTGATCACTCACAAGAGGATTCAAATATAGTGATTGGAAACTTTTGGTGTGGAAAACTGGTTGCCGAGGAGAGGTGGATACAATTGGGGGTTAGACTATTTTATAACAAGAAACTGTCTTAATCCCCCAGAAAGTGAGAATGAAAGAAGTGGAAGTTTGGGAGACCAACAAATGCTGTTGGAACACGGATTACCAACTTAAGAGATGACTAGGGATTTTTTGAAGGAGGGAGGATTATTGAAAGAGTGAAAATCCTGTTTTAAATCTTTCTGTGTTAACCCCTCTCTCAGTTTCTTCCTGATGATGATGAAGCTGTTTCTATGTTCGCTGTCGGGATTGATAAAGAAATTACCCAACATGAGAAAAAGAAGAAAACTACAACAACAGGTAATGTGTGTTTTTGTTGCAAGGACATCTGGCTATGTCGGGAAAGGATTTCGGAGTACATCAAATGTTTACTTTTTCGATTTAGTTTCCCCTGTTTTGCTACATTGGTAAATTCTATGACACTAGATCTTGTTAACATTCATACCACTGGATTACATGGGTCTAGAATTACTGCAATAACTCAATTAATCATAACAATTACAATTTCCTCAAATGTGATTGGTGCATAAACTGCTGTAGTTTGCTCTAATTAATCTGTAATCGGACAGTTGTAATTTCATGAACACCTGTAATCGGACAGTTACACGAGCCAATCATCTTAAGTCCTCTCCACTAAATCCACCAATCACAACATTGATTACAATCACTATAGTAACAAATTCAGGAGAATGACTTTGTAAAATTGTGGAGGTTTAGTCTCCAGTGACTGTTTTGAATTTTTAATTATGACATTAAAATGATTATAACATGTAAAAGCTCTTCTTCAAATGAAACCTTTACTTTTGTGGGAAATTGTAATTGTTATGATTAATTGGTAACAGGACATCGTGTCGTCCAATTCAGTCTGATTAACAAATCGCACTCCCCCTTCGCGTTACTTGCTTAACTTAGGGGCGGTTTGTTAAGGGCTTGCTTTCTGGAGGGAGGTTGCTAAATCAAGCCATTGCAGTATCAATTTTGTTTTCCTTTCACAGAGCAGTCAGTTGCATTGGTATGTGGATGGGACTGCATTAAACTTCAATATGATGTTCAGTGGCCATTACACATTCTACTTCACCCTGCTGTGCTAGAAAAGTGAGTCTTATCATGACTCATGAACTACTTAGCACAAAAGACATAGCCTTTATCGCTCGGTATCATGATTGTCTTTTAAAATAAACTTACAACCAGCTGCTTAACCAGTAGTGATTAAACTCTAAGAGGGTGTTAATAAAACTCTTGTTTGAAGAAAGCTGAATTTTTAAGTTATACTTAGCTTCTGACAGGCGTTCAGTTAGTTGCCGCGAAAAAACGGCGAGCGAAAAAACAGGGGAGAGGCTTTCTCTCGCCGCTCTTCTCCTATTTTTTTCGCTCGCCGTTTTTCAGAGTGCATCCCAACCAAATGAACGCCTTGGAGAGCTCGTTTATACTGAGACGACAGTTAAGAGTTCATTCTCAATTAATATTTTACATATTTTGAAAAAAAAACCTGGGCATCGCTTTTTTTGATGTGCTTGTTTTATTTTTTTCGTAGGTATAACAACCTTTTCAGATTTTTGTTGAAAGTAAAACGGACTCAGCTGGATCTTCAACAAGTCTGGGCTGCTTACATGGGTACTAAACACTTATCTACTGCTCAACTATCAAATATGACAAAGATTTGGCTTGCAAGGATGCATATGGCTTTCCTGATAGATAATTTGCAGTATTACCTCCAGGTAAGTAATTAAGTGACATCATTGACTGGGTTTTAGCTATACTACGCTGCCATTCGTTTTCGTGAGACTTTTGTGTTTAAGACTTGTATTTCCAAGTTAAATGCGCAACAATTTTTCTACCAAAAGAATGGGAAATATTGACCGTGGATTCATCCTCATGTACAAATTTTTTTCTCCAAAAAATTTAAACTAATGGGTTTTTTAAACATTTGGAGACTTATGTTGTAGTTTCTTGGCACAGCCTGTTAGTTGCGGCGTCTTGGACTAAGTTATCAACAAAAAAAGGATTGAGTTGTAAGTGCAGAAAACATGGGCAAATGTTCCTGCAAAGCATGAGGAACGTTCATATATATTTCTTTTCCAGGCTTCCTTTGAAAGAAAAGAACTTACTGAAAGTGTTGTTCCAGGAAATCTTGGAAAATTCACTGGGTGTTTTACAAACCTTCTCTTGTAGTTGTGAATTGGTTGATAACTCAAACCTCTTTGTAGCAAAATGATTTTTGGCGTATTTGATTACAACAGGTGGATGTACTAGAGACGCAGTACAGTCAGTTGGTGGACAAGATAAACAGTACAAGAAACTTTGAATCAATCCGTTTGGCACATGATCACTTTATTACTACCATGATGGCTCAGTCATTCTTGCTCATGAAACCGGTAAAACCTGTTTACAAGTCTGTTCTTTACAGTGTGTAAACAATAAGTGTTTACAACAATTCTCGGAAAATACCTCTCTGATCTCTACGAGGAAAGAACGTTATGCAAGGCTTTTGGGGTTCGCGAGTAACTAAGGGACATATAAAGAAAGTAAGCAAGAACGCTGACAAATCGTGTTTTAAAATATCCTTGTGTGATCACAGCTTTCAGTTCATGTATAATGTAACATGGATGTCCCTGAAAAAACTTTTCTTTATTACGAGGATTATGTTTAAAGACATGACAGAAGGCATAAGACATCGTAGAAGTTATGTACCAAGCAATTTAGGGCGCGTTCGTTTGGGATCAATCCGGAATAAGAATAATTGGAATAGTGCTAGTAAGCGTTTGTTTGGGAGCTATTCTAATTCCGGAATACCTGGATTTCCATTCCGGCTATTCTGCTCCCAGGAGCAGAATAGCCGGAATATATTCCGGAATATATTCTTATTCCGGAATACCCAAACGAACGCGCCCGTAGACAGTTAGCCGGGCTGTACAGCAAATAACAAATATCGGTTAACGTGTAATTTGAAGCCATGCCTATCTTCAGTAATATATTTATCATATTTTCCTTTTATTTATGGTTTTTAGGTTTCACGCTGCCTTGATGAAATCCTAAACCTATGCCAGTCATTCAGCTCGCTGCTTCTTCAGACAGGCAGTGTCGGACTGACGCACAGAGAGCTGACACAGATGGACAATATTACCAAGGTAACGTGCTCCAAGACAAGGGTTCATTTGATAATACTTACATGAATATGGTTTCGTAATAAAATGTCACCCGTTAATTAAAATATTCTTACTGTAAAATGGTTTAATTATTTACATTATTAATATTAGAAGCGTTTTTCCTTTTCTACAGACTTACGAAAGACAGGCAATCCTGTTATTTCAAATCTTGTCGAGTGTGCGGAGTCATCAAGCAAGTCCTCACCTAGCTCAGCTGCTGTTAAGAATTGACTTCAATAAACACTTCTCATCATCTTCATCGTCTGATCATCAACAACAGTTAGGTAAGAAAGAGAAAGAAATGAATACCTCGAAAGGTGAATAATGGCTGTGCACCAGAGTGCAATGACCAGATTTTAGGTCTTTATAAAAACGCCGGTGATCAAAGCCTGCCGAGGAAGCTCTCTGCGGAGATTTGCTTGGAAGCCGGGCTGAAAAGGAAGGACGAGCCTTCCTTCCGACTGAATCTCTGTGGAAAGCATGATCCATGAAGCAATCTGAGATGTTTATTTCATCAGTGTATTTAAACTCCTCGCAGTACACTTTCTTTTTTCAAGAATCCTTTTATCAAACATGTGCTTTATAGTTTGACATGTTACTGGCAGCTTGCAAAAACAAAAGGAAACCGGCGAGTGGGCTCACTTTGGGAGAGCACACGCACTCAAGACTCCCCTCACCAGATCCCTTCGCTCGCTCGCTCGCTCGCGCGCGTTACTAAAAGGCAAGCCCGCCCGCTGGCTACCAACAGATGGGCGTGGGCGTCTTTCCCGGCTCTTTTTTTCAGACGGCGGCGCCAGAAAACCACTGGGAATCCGTCTGCTTTTCCAGACTATAGACAAAATATTTTAACACGTCGAAGAAGGGTTGAGCCGGAAACGTCAGGGCTTTGTTAACTTTCATCAATACTGAATAATTTTTCTGTAAATAAAATAGCTTTTTTCCTCTGTTTAGTTCTGCAGAAGGCTCTGGGTGAGCGTGACAGTTGATCAAATCAGGAATGCACGAATGGACTCGAGAAGACATTTCTTACAAACGCACAAAGTGAAAGAATCTCGGTACTCTAACGTTTTGTGTGGCTGGTTGCCAGACATTACAGCAGACGTCGGAAAAGTCGTGGATTTAAATTTGTCTCAAGTGCTCTCGTGGTGTTATTTATAGGATGGAGATTGCAAAGGTTATTTTTGAGTTACTTCTGGAGATTAGAAATAAGCATCAGACTAGTGACTCTTATCGACAAACTACGGGGAATTATAGTAAACCGGTGGATCTTATATTTCTTTGCTTTATATGGTTTAAACTCGACTATGGGAAATCCTGGACGACTATATAGAAACTCAAGAGTGGAAGGAGAGTCGCGAGTCATTTCCAAGCTTTTTCGGTGTTCCTAACTTCCCCAAACGATACGAAATACGGGATGTATTTTACTGCTCACGAGTTTACATAGAAATACTCGCTAAACTGTTGCTATAAAGGTAATGTAATTAATTTAAACTTTTGCAGAAAGACCAAATAAAAGTTTCCAAGTATACTTAACTCAAAGAAATTCAAATGCAAAGTCCGCGTCACACTTCGTCTAATGGATTAAAACACAGGGCGTGCCAATAAAAGGCAAGGCACCTTTGAAGCACTGGCCCCGGTTGTTCAAAGCCTGGATAACGCTATCCACCGGATAAATCACTATCAAGTGGATAACATGGTTTGTTTTGTTAACACTTATCCGCTGGACAGTGATTTATCCGGTGGATAGCGTTATCCAGGCTTTGAACAACCGGGCCCTGGTGGCTTTTTTGTGTTATGGCGAAAAGTCGCACAACAGTAGAAGTCGTGAAGAAATAGCGCTTTTTTCGTTAAAACAACGGAGTCATTGCAAAGTTAAGCAATAGACCACAAGTTCGTATGGTTTATAGGCTGAGAAACCACGCGGGATCTTGGTAGAACACGCGAAGAATTCGTAAATCACGCGCCGCAGGCGAGTGATACAGAGGTGCCTATTTTGTTTTGCTTCGTTCTTCAAAACGTTTTGACACATGTAAAACGGGTGGTCCGAAGTGGCCCTGCATTCTGTAGTTGCTCCGTCATTTATCTGAACATGCCGAGCTCGAAAACAAACGTCGCAAGGTGACTTTATGAGGATTTCCATAATTTTTCTGAATTAGTGAGCGTTATGATTGTGCACACAAAATGCAACACAATTTGAACGATGCCGAGTTATTCCTCAAACTGTTCAATATTTAGTGCAAAGCAAGTACCACGATAAAAAAACAAAAAAACAAAAAAACAGAGAACTTGAAAAATCGCTAAGTGAGATTTCGCTTGAATACACCTCTGATTTGCCATGCGGTGTTTATACTATGTTTAGGCTCATTTCTATTGAAAGATATATTTGAAAGTCGCTAAGTAGTGACTTTCGAGGGACAAAGTTTGAAATATTCCGAGAACATGTTTTAAAATAAGATCGACAACTGAAAAACCACAAGCCGGGCGGCGGTCAAGTTGCGGGTCCCTGCAACTTCACTTTCAGGGGCTCTCCTCTCCCTCACTCGCCACATGGGCGGTAAGATGAGAGAACAACAAGCTTGAAGTCTCTCTGGGTGCTCTATATGGAGGCAGGACCTCTCGTTAAGTTTCCCCACAGACGTTCTTTCGCTTCCTCTCCCCAACTAACTGAACGCCTGGAAGAGGCTGTACCTAAGACAGCTATGTCATTTGATAAAGTACCGGAAATAAGGAACAACCACAAATACAGATTTTTTTCCTACCAAAACTTTAATTGAAGTCATATTTTTTCTCATATCTAGAAATAAAATTTGTATTTACTTATTGAAAGACACCGTCAACAGATTCTTTGTGACAAATGAACACCAATTAGTAATAAATAAAAATTCTTGCAGATGATTTGATCTCTTGTCATGACATGAATGTAGTCTTTAAATACGTAAAACGTTCATTAACAACCCCCTTCCCAGGGTCTTTTCCCTGGCTT
>JAHPZR010052115.1:0-22500 GCA_019787425.1 Platygyra sinensis
TAAGGAAATACAATTTGTTAAGCAATACAGTGTAGCAAATGTTCCCTGATCTGGCAACCAAATTCCTCTCTGTAGCAACTGATAAATTTGATTATTAAATATAGATTCTGAAAAGAGCTCTGACTGGCTATTAAGTTACTTTGCCATGCACTTTCTTAGGCCTAGTTCACACTCTTCTAGCAACATGATGACCTTATGACATAAGCTAATGGCATAAGAAGGATGTTATGTTGTTATGTTGGCAGTGTAAACATCCTGACGTTACAACATGGCAACATAACGACATGAATGTAACCACAGAAGGAAAAAGCTTTTCCTTGTGTCGTTTTGTTACTATTACATCATTATCAGGGTTGTCAGTAGGTTTTTGAGTAGGAGTTTCCATCCAAAAAGTAGGCGGCTATTTCCATTTTATTTCTCCAATATCACGCTCAGAACTGACCTACTAACATTCGGAGTAACCAGCCCAGTATTCAAAATAGCCGGTGAAATGCGCTGGTTACCGGCTTATTTTGACAACCCTGCATTATGTTAGGATATTCACATTACCAAGTTTGAACATAAGGCAATTATGTCCTTATGTCTTGTGACATTATGTTGTTATGTAGTCTGAAATAACCAGGCCTTACTGCATGCCTGTAGTAACAGAAGAGAAAAAAGTAATGTGCACCTGTTATAATCCACTCACATTCCTGAAAAGACTTTTTTTGAGATATATACCTGTCCAATAACATTTCTTGCTGAATGTAAACAGATGTTGGCATTAGAGAACAACAATGTTGCTGTTCCAGAGTGGTTTCCTGACTCAAAACACCTCCGGGTGAGCAGAGTCTTTTATTAACTAATGTATAAAACTAGATTTTTTTCTGTTATCATTATGCTGTGTTGAATTTAACAATGCACACAATTGCGCCCTTAAGGAGGGCAAAATCCTTGCAAAGTGGTTTAAATTTCAACACACACAGCAAATCCCAGTTATCTATTATTGATTATTCTTACCTCTTGTTTATTATTTTTTTAAAATAATTTATGATCAAAAAAACACTGAGAGATTAGTCTTGAACAATTCTTTAATCTGATTAGTGTACTATCAGTACTAGTTAAATTTTATAATTCTTTCACATGATCATGATATTAAATTTTATTCTTCTAAATTAAATGTGATTTTATGGAGGCAGCATGGCGGAGAGGTTTAGGGCACTAGTGTTGAAATCTGGAGGTCCTGGGGTCAAAGCCTCCACCCTTCCAGTAGTGGGATTTGTTTCTCGGTAGTCTCCAGTTCAAATCCTTGGTCACACTTTGTAAATAGCCAACTGGTCTGCCTCCTGCCAGTTGGAATTTTTAACTATGTTAAGGCCCGTTTACACGTGCGATTTTTGTCGCGGCAACTCGATGCAATTTTTGTCGCACTAAAGTTGCATCAAGTTTCAAACATGTTCGAAACCCCTGCGATATCGTGGCGACAAATCGCACTGAAAATCGCACCTGGTTTACACAAGCGATTTTGAAGTTGCAACTTTAACGCGACAAAAATTGCATCGAGTTGCCGCGACAAAAATCGCCTGTGTGAATGGGCCTTTACATTTGTTTGAGATATTTGTTTCTTTTGTTTCAGTAGCATGCCTGTAAACTAGCTAAGCATTAAGTGCTTTTATAGCTAATTATTAAGTGCATGACCACTATCGATAAGATTTCCATTTTTTATCTAAGCAAACAGAAAGGTTATCAAAACAACTGTATAAGCTGTGTACATTACTTCATATTAATTTTGATGGAATTGTGTGTATTATGGTGACTTTTTTACCAGTGAGGACGCTTTGTGATGCTTATCATAAGGAATTTGAATCTCATTAGCGTTCAATCCTGGACAGATCTGTCAGACTGAGAGGAGACTTTCCTACCACATTTTTGTCTACTAAATGTAAAGAGTTCTCATAAACCATTTATTATCAATGAAACTCTTATCACAGTGTCAGAAAAAAAATAAACAAGTCACTAGAAAAATTTAGTGAACTGGACAAGCATTGGTTGAGATTGTTTTCAATTTACTGTTTAATTTGTTGTCTTGTGATAATTAACTTAAAGTGCTGTCAGTTTTTGTAACTAGTAACTATGGAAATGAAGGCATGGCCCATCTGTAGTCTTCTTAGACTTACAGCCACTGTAATACCACGTGTTGTTAATCTCCCACACAGGACAGTTATTTTAGCATTCACATAACACCTCAGGAGGAGTGCTCGTATGTCAGTTTTGAAACAAATGTTAAAGTGGTAAGTCAATAGTCACGATAAATATTAAGCTACTTAACATTCTGTTATCCTAAGCAATTTTTGATACAACTTGTCTTACATTTCTGTTATGCCATTGCAAGGAACGTTGCACAAGACATTGCCTACAGTATAGTGAAAAGTAAAGTCTGCATACGAGCCAAGTGGCCCATCAGGCCAGAGCTTATCCCAGTTTCCTTAGCATGAAGCGACCAGGAGTATTTCTACTCCCCCCTGCATGGGATGCCAATCCATCGTAGGGTTACCCCCAGCATTAAATTCGCCAGTACCCATTTATACACCTGGGTGGGGAGAGGCACTGTGAGAGTAAAGTGTCTTGCCCAAGAACACAACACAGTGTCCCGGCCAGGGCTCAAACCTGCACTGCTCGACACAGCGACGAGCGCACTAACCATGAGGCCACTGTGCCTCCCACAGTATAGTGAACACCACCTAAAGTGAAGACATCCACAATGTTTTCATTGCGGTAATCGTTTGGAAAAGTCGAACTTGATTCTACTTTGTGTAATACTTGCTGCAACAAAAAGTATTGAGATATGTTTATTTCATTGGCTGATACACAAGGCAAATGCTTTAGCTTAAAATTCTGTAGAGAGTTGTTTTAGTGAGTTCTAGTTCTAATTAGTCTAACATTAATATTTGTACATTAAAACATGCATTCAGTATTAAATCGTTTTTTTTTGTTTCCTTGTAGAGCTGCTATAGAGAACTGATCAGCAAGGTCCTAGATGCTTTCAAGCCAGGAAGGTTTCTCATGACTCTGTTTGCCAATGAGGTAAGTGTATGAGATTATACAGATAGCAAATCATATTACATGATAATAATACATCGTGATGGCAAGTCAGAAGGATAGAATTGAAGAACAGCTCAGCAACTGTCCAACAGTCACCTAACAGGCTTCTCATGCATGAACAAAGACGCGTTGGCCAACAGTTGCTGATTATCTTGGTGAGGTCATAGCCAGGTGCAGTTTTTGTCAGCTGTTATACGCAGAGTATTGGTTGGTCTTTACATCTGTTAAAAAGTGGCAAGAAAAATGACAGTTGTTTGCATTAGTTTACACAGTTGGTACACTGATGGTTTAACTGCAGGATGACTGTTGGCCAACTGTCAGGAACTGACAGTCTGCTCATACACACTGACTATCGGTGGTAGAAAAAGAAGAGCAAGGCTTAGTTCAGATATTGAACTTTTCATGAGCTGAACTTGATGCTTATTTGGGATGGCCCAAATAGGTTGATTGATTGATACATATGTGGAACATTTTGAAAACCAAATCTTAACATGCATATTTTTTGTCAATGCTAATAAAAACCTCGCACTAAGTTTAGCCACTCACCGAAGTTTCAGCCTCTAAATAAAAGTACAGGTTTTCTTTATGAAATTCGTCTCCAAAGAAGCCCAAACTTCTAATATCGTTGTTGCCATTTTGAACTTTATTCAGTAGCCAGTACGTTTCCGTGACATCATTCCATCCAAGAGATTTTGTCCAAATGGCTTCCGACAAACCTGTTATCTAAATACTATGGGTTATGACTGCTCTTGAGCCATATTATTTTGAGCTAAACAGGCTCCAAACTCTAAAATGATTGAAGATGGCAAAGTTTTGCTGACTTTGTGAAGAATGTCAAGTCAGTTGCAGGTCTTCTCCTTCTTGCCAATTCCGAGTCAGACAGTTGTCACATAAACATGGCCTAGGCTAGACTACGAGTAGTCCCTCTTTTGCTTAATCCGCCGTGCGTGACGCAAAAGAAAACCGTGGAAAAAAGTGGGACCAACTAAGTGAAAGAGGGACTACTCGTAGTCTAGGCCTAGGCGGCCAATTAAGACAGCTTTAAAGTGGTGGCCGCCCAAATTGCTTGTTTTGAGGCAAATTTTGTAAGGCTGAGGCTGAAACTTCAGTGAGTGGAAAGGCTGAATGTCAGCTTGCTATGGGTGAAGTAAAAAAGTAACCTCTTTGGAGTCACCTTCTTTAATAACCAATATCGTGTCTAGGCAGTAATAAAATTAATAATTAAATCACCTTTTCTGCAAACAAGAGTAAATAATATTGACCAATCACTAACAAGCAAACTTATTGCGTAAAGAAGGTGTCAGTTTTTAATAATTTCTCTGTGCATACATTTCATCAATTATTTTTGCAATTTATGTTGTACTTCTGTTTGTTCAGGGTGCACCATGTGGGTTCTCTTACAAGACCTTTCAAAAGGATTCCATTCCAGGCTACAAACGGAATGACCTTCAGTTGTCACAGATGAAGATGTACAACCTAACGTATGGCCATTATGAAAAAATTAAAGAGAGCAAGATTTGCTAGCAGAGCCAAGGTGTTTAAAGTCAAATGATTTTCTGGCATGTGTTGCGAATAAGTGTAGTTCTTAGTGCATGTGCGGTGCATTGGTATCACTGTTGGTGTGTAACAAGATTGTATTTATGCAGTAAGGGACTTAGTTTTTCACTTTGTCACATTTTATAATGATGTATTTTAAATTGCACAATACATAAATTTGTGAAAATTTCACCCTACCAGGATGTCTTCAGGATTTATTTGTGACTAAATTTTGAAATTAGAGTAGTAGTCAGTGAAAACAGACTATTGCTTGATCAATACAGGATATTTATTTAAACTATACAATCATGTACACTACAAGTTTAAAACAGATTAGTTACTACGAAAGTTGCACTAAGGTTCAATCCATCTGCAGTCACATTTGGTCTGAACATTTCTAATCTAAATCAAGCAAGTCCAAAGTGTGGCTCTTTTGCTGACTGAGGTCATTATGAATACCATAACTAACTTCTAATGTGTGGTGATTTCTTTGCACTTGTCCAGACAATAGGAATGTCTATATTCTAAGTTCCAAAGTGCAAGTTGCACCTAGCATGTGGGGTCAATACAATAAGCAGTTGGTTCAAATGAGCTGATGTCACCTGAGTATTCTAATAGTTCATACTGTTCTGTACATCTCTAACTACTTGCTACTGTACGTTACCCTAATATATGCACAGCTATGGTCAAACCATAACAGTTGCAATAACATTTACATTCATTATTTACTAAATAAGAACTGCGTGGAGAGAGAAGCAGTATTGTAAACAGAGGTACTTAATGAAGCTTGACAGCTTGGGTTTTCCCTATTAATTTAATCTTTTAATATTTAAGGGTCTATACTAGTTTCACTACTGTACAGTACTGTGCATGTTCAGTCATTTAAGTGTGAGTGAACTAACTTCACTGAACACATAGCTGTATAAAATAATAAAAAAAAACATCAGCGATAATAAAGATATCGTCAATATCATTCAAGTTGTGTAGAATTTTTGCTAAGAGCTGAAATGGTGCCCTTCTTCTATTTTCATAAGTACTGAAGTTTTGTGCAGAAAATAAAGTGAGCAAGCTAATTTTTATGCTAATAGCAAGTCAACACTCTTAACATTTTTGTGCATTTTTTCCTTTTCTGTGACATCCAATGTAAATCCAACAAAATGCCAAGTGTTCATGGCTTGCATGTCGTCAATGTTAACCCAGCTAGTAACCATTTCTAAGAATGATTCATGTATTATTAATTTGTTGGGGTATATTACAAAGCTGTTTGTTGGCAACTTGAATGTTTAAATAATAATTTGTTCAAATAATCATTGAGGCTTCTGCATGTCGATTTCCCAGAACAATAAACTGTACACCAACATGGTTACAGTTGTATTGTAACATAACTTTGCTTCAAATGGACACCTTAACGTCATTGAAAGTCAGAAAAATTAATATCCTTACCCCCACCACAATTGATAAAAGTTTGGAAAACTCTCCTCTAAAAATTTATTCTACCTATTCCAAAATTATAAATTAAAGAACAAAATAAAAATTTTAAAAAATTGTCTTGTGATGAAAATATCTGTAAGTGAGGATTGAAACATTCTTTTTATACCTTTTTAAAGGCTGGTTTTCACTAAGAGCATATGTTTCCACATAGCAAAGGAGCATTGGTTGACATGTGGTACACACTACACTGTGTGAAAAATGTTTTGTTCTTGCATACAGTGTGCAGTCATGTCACAGTTTGCATTAGGGAGCTGTTTTAAAAACTGGGTCATGCTGCAGAGAAGGATATGTAACACGCACTTTCACCAAATCTTGTGCTTGATATAGTATATGCCTAGTAACATAGTTTATGGCTGAGCTGTGTTTGCTCCTACTTGAAAAACCAGCCTTACTTATCAAATCACTGCAACAAGCAGGCATTGCTATGTTGACGTACAACCACGAATAGCTGGCGCTAGGTTTGTTGTGGTACATACCGGAAGCACCAATGGAAGAGTGAAGCTGCGCTGGACCACTGTGTTCTGACTCCAATGACAGAATACTGCTCGTGACTCTCACAGAGTTTGTAAGCCATTGTTTCGAAAGCCTCTTTCGTACATTAGTGCAGTCCTTGGGGCACTTGTTTCTAAGCCAACACATGGAATTTAATTCTGGGCAACATTCCTGCATGTAAGAAGAGTTTAAGAAAGGTCTGATGAGGAAACTGCATGGTTTTGGTCTCTTTTTTCTTCTTTCAAGAGAAATCAATCTGATGAGAGGATCTGTTTAAGCCTGGTTTTCCATATGATCGTCCCAGTCGTCTCGATAGAAACGTTTAAACCAATTGGGACGATCATATGGAAACCCTGACCCAGACGAATCGCCAAACGGACCGGAACCGACTGAGGACAACCTGATTGTCCGGATAGAAACTCCCCAAAAAAAAAAGTTTTTTTTTTTTTTTCTATCCAAGCGGTCAGAGGTCCATTCTCGGCCGTCCGGGTCATTTGCGATCGGGGGGGGGGGGGTCTGGGTAGCGTTTCCGATATGATCATCCGAATCGTTAAAACATTTTTTGAGACGACTGGACACGATCGCGGACGATTCCGGACGATCAATATGGAATATCAGGCTTTATATATTTTAAATTCCAGATGCAGGGCTGGTGCTTATTCAGACAACCAAAACTTCAAGAAAAAAGTGAAACAGGGACAACATGGTGCAAACATTCCCTGGATACGTGTTTCCCGAAAGTTTGGAAATTGTATGAATTTCCAAAAGGGAAGCTGATTCCACCGGACTATTCCTGACTAGCAAGTTCTCTGAGGAAAATCAAATGGGAAGGAAGAGTTTCTAAAAATCTAGGGGTGTACAACAGGATGTATGACCTCTTTTTCAGAATTCCAGAAAATGGTGTTCCATTCATCAAAGAAAAATAATTTACACACATTTTTTACTGAAAACCCTAGGCATTGATCTGGGTTTACGTGTTGGCAAGGGTTACTGCATTGTGTTCTTATGTAAGCGGCACTGTGGACTATCATTCTCTCTCTCTCATCACAAGTTTCCCCTGGGGAAAATGGTATGCTTTTAATGGGTACTGCAAATTCAATTCGATGCCTGTTTTGCCAAACCATTAAAGGACTAGGTAACGAGTCTGTACAATTATGGGATTAGCAACTATTGAGCCACATAGTCATAAAGTGCACACGCAGCTTTTACAAAATTCCCACGTTTGGTGTAAATAGACCCAATAGTAAGCAGATACAGCCATTTGAAAATGTCCAAAATTTACCCAAAGAAATGTTATGGCCTCCAGACGCTGTCCAACACAGGCTCCAGATGGCCATACATTTCTTTGTTAATTTTGACGTTTTTAAATTGTTGTATCTCATTCAAACTAGCGTGATTAACACCAAACTTGGGGATTTTGTGAATCTTGATGTGCTCTTTCTGACAATGTGGATCAATAAATTGCTTATCTCATAATTTACAGACTCGTACCTAGTCCTTCACGGTTTGAAATCAGGCATCGATTGAATTGCAGTACCCATTAAAAACATACCATTCCCCAGGGGAAATTGTATGAGAGAAGAGAATGATAGCACAGTGCCGCTTACATAAGAACACAATGCAGTAAAACCCTTGCAACACGGAAACCCAGATCAATGCTAGGGTTTTCAGTAAAAAATGTGGTGTAAATTATTGTTCTTTGATGAAGGAACACCATTTTCTGGAATTCTGAAAAAGAGGCCATACATCCTGTGTACCCTAGATTTTTAGAAATTCTTTTTTCCCATTTGATTTCTTCAGAGAACTGCTAGTAAGAATAGTTCGGTGGAATCAGCTTCCCTTTTGGAAATTCAACAATTTCCAAACTTGCGGGAAACACTTATCCAGGGAATGTTTGCACCATGTTGTCCCTGTTTCACAGTTTCTTGAATTTTTGGTTGTCTGAATAAGCACCCCTGCATCTGGAATTTAAATATATAAGCCTGATATTCCATATTGATCGCAGGAATCGTCCCGATCGTTCCAGTCGTATAAAAAAATGTTTTAAGTCGGATGATCATATCGAAAACGCTACCCAGACCCCCCCCCCCCCGATCGCAAATGACCCGGACGCCGAGAATGGACCTCGACAGCTTGGATAGAATGAGTTCTCCGGACGATCAGGTTGTCTCAGTCGTTCAGTCGTTTGCGATCGTACGGGCCAGGGTTTCCAATGATTGTTTAAACATTTCTATCGAGAGACTGGGATGATCATATGGAAAACCGGCTTAAACAGATCCTCTCATCAGATTGATTCTCGTGAAAGAAGAAAAAAGAGACCAAAACCATGCAGTTCCCTCACAGACCTTTCTTAACTCTTCTTACATGCAGGAATTTGCCCAGAATAAATTCCATGTGTGGCTTAGAAACAAGTGCCCCAAGGACTGCACTAATTACGAGGGCTTCGAAACAATGGCTTACAAACTCCGTGAGAGTCACGAGCAGTATCTGTAATTGGAGTCAGAACACAGTGGTCCAGCGCAGCTTAACTCTCATGGTGTTATGGACTGTACCACAACAAACCTAGCACCAGCTATTCGTGGTTGTACGTCAACATAACAAGCTGCTTGTTGCAATGATTTGATAAGTAAGGTGTTATCAAGTAGGAGCAAACACAGCTCAGACAAAACTATGTAGGCAAAAATAAATCAAGCACAGATTGGTGAAAGTGCGTGTTACAACCTCTCTGCAGCATGACCAGTTTTTTAAAAAGCTCACTAAGCAAAACTGTGACATGAATGAACACTGTATGCAAGAACAAAACATTTTTCACACAGTGTAGTGTGTACCACATGTCAACCAATGCTCCTTGCTATGTGGAAACATATGCCTTAGTGAAAACAGCCTTTAAAAAGGTTAAAAAAAATGTTTCAATCCTCACTTACAGAAAAATTTTCATCACAAGACAATTTTTGAAAATTTTTATTTCTGTCCTTTAATTTATAAATTTTGTGAATAGGTAGAATAAATTTTTAGAGGAGAGTTTTCCAAACTTTTATCAATTGTGGTGGAGGTCAAGGCAATTAATTTTGCTGAACTTTCAATGACGTTAAAGGTTGTCCATTTTGAAGCAAAGTTATGTTACAAATACAACTGTAACCATGGTGGTGTACAGTTTATTGTTCTGGGAAATCGACATGCAGAAACCTCAAGGAATATATTGGAACAAATTATTATTTAAACATTCAAGTTGACCAACAAAACAGCTTTTGTAATATACCCAACAAATTAATAATACATGCAATCATTCTTAGAAATGGTAACTAGCCTAGGGTTAACATTGAGACATGCAAGCCATGAACACTTGGAAATTTTGTTGGATTAACATCTGGATGTCACAGAAAGGAAAAAAACCACAAAAAAGTTAAGAGTGTGGAATAGCTATTAGCAAGAAAAATTAAGCTGTGCTCACTTCATTTTCTGAACGAAAACTTCAGTACTTATGAAAAGTAGAAGTAAGGGCACCATTTCAGCTCTTAGCAAAAAGTCTACACACTTGAATGATATTGACGATAGCTTTATTACTCGCCTGATGTTTTTTTTTATTATTTTATCACATGCTATGTGTTCCAGTGAAGTTAGTTCACTCACACTGGAATGACTGAAACATGCACAGTACTTGTACAGAGTAGTGAAACTAGTTAGAGACCCTTAATATTAAAAGATAAATAATAGGGAAACCCCAAGCTGTCAACGCCTCATTAAGTACCTCTGTTTTACAATACTGCTTCTCTCCTCCACCGCAGTTCTTATTTAGGAAAGAATGAATGTAAATGTTATTGCAACCTGTTATGGTTTGACCATAGCTCGTGCAGTATATTAGGGTAACGCTACAGTAGCAAGTAGTTAGAGATGTACAGAACAGTATGAAACTATTAGCAATACTCTAGGGACATCAGCTCATTTGAAACCAACTGCTTTTTGTATTGACCCCACATGCTAGGTGCAAACTTGCCACTGTGGAACTTAGGAAGATAGACATTCCTATTGTCTGGACAAGTGCCAAGATAATCAACCACACATTAGAAGCTAGTTATGGTATTCATAATGACCTCAGTCAGGCAAAAGAGCCACACTTTGGACTTGGCTTTATTTAGATTGAAATTGCTTCAGACCAAATGTGGACTGCAGATGGAATTGAACCTTTAGTGCAACTTCGTAGTACACTAATCTGTTTTAAACTTGTAGTGTACATGATTTGTATAGTTTAAAATAAATATCCCTTGGTATTGATCCAAGCATATAGTCTGGTTTTTCCCTGACTACTACTCTAATTTCAAAAATTTAGTCACCAAGCTAAATCCTGAAGACATCCTGGTAGGGTGAAATTTTCACATGATATTTGATGTATGTGTGCCATTTAAAATACATCATATATAAAATGTGACACAGTAGTGAAAAACTAACACTAAAGTCCCTTACTGCATAAATACAATCTTGTTACACACCAACAGTGATACCAATGCACCGCCACATGCACTAAGAACTACACTTATTCGCAACACATGCCAGAAAATCATTTGACTTTAAAAACACCTGGCCTCTGCTAGCAAATCTTGCTCTCTTTAATTTTTTCATAATGGCCATACGTTAGGTTGTACATCTTCATCTGTGACAACTGAAGGTCATTCCGTTTGTAGCCTGGAATGGAATCCTTTTGAAAGGTCTTGTAAGAGAACCCACATGGTGCACCCTGAACAAACAGAAGTACAACATAAATTGCAAAATAATTGATGAAATGTATGCACAGAGAAATTATTAAAAACTGACACCTTCTTTACGCAATAAGTTTGCTTGTTAGTGATTGGTCAATATTATTTACTCTTGTTTGCAGAAAAGGTGATTTAATTATTAATTTTATTACTGCCTAGACACGATATTGGTTATTAAAGAAGGTGACTCCAAAGAGGTTACTTTTTTACTTCACCCATAGCAAGCTGACATTCAGCCTTTCCACTCACTGAAGTTTCAGCCTCAGCCTTACAAAATTTGCCTCAAAACAAGCAATTTGGGCGGCCACCACTTTAAAGCTGTCTTAATTGGCCGCCTAGGCCTAGACTACGAGTAGTCCCTCTTTCACTTAGTTGGTCCCACTTTTTTCCACGGTTTTCTTTTGCGTCACGCACGGCGGATTAAGCAAAAGAGGGACTACTCGTAGTCTAGCCTAGGCCATGTTTATGTGACAACTGTCTGACTCGGAATTGGCAAGAAGGAGAAGACCTGCAACTGACTTGACATTCTTCACAAAGTCAGCAAAACTTTGCCATCTTCAATCATTTTAGAGTTTGGAGCCTGTTTAGCTCAAAATAATATGGCTCAAGAGCAGTCATAACCCATAGTATTTAGATAACAGGTTTGTCGGAAGCCATTTGGACAAAATCTCTTGGATGGAATGATGTCACGGAAACGTACTGGCTACTGAATAAAGTTCAAAATGGCAACAACGATATTAGAAGTTTGGGCTTCTTTGGAGACGAATTTCATAAAGAAAACCTGTACTTTTATTTAGAGGCTGAAACTTCGGTGAGTGGCTAAACTTAGTGCGAGGTTTTTATTAGCATTGACAAAAAATATGCATGTTAAGATTTGGTTTTCAAAATGTTCCACATATGTATCAATCAATCAACCTATTTGGGCCATCCCAAATAAGCATCAAGTTCAGCTCATGAAAAGTTCAATATCTGAACTAAGCCTTGCTCTTCTTTTTCTACCACCGATAGTCAGTGTGTATGAGCAGACTGTCAGTTCCTGACAGTTGGCCAACAGTCATCCTGCAGTTAAACCATCAGTGTACCAACTGTGTAAACTAATGCAAACAACTGTCATTTTTCTTGCCACTTTTTAACAGATGTAAAGACCAACCAATACTCTGCGTATAACAGCTGACAAAAACTGCACCTGGCTATGACCTCACCAAGATAATCAGCAACTGTTGGCCAACGCGTCTTTGTTCATGCATGAGAAGCCTGTTAGGTGACTGTTGGACAGTTGCTGAGCTGTTCTTCAATTCTATCCTTCTGACTTGCCATCACGATGTATTATTATCATGTAATATGATTTGCTATCTGTATAATCTCATACACTTACCTCATTGGCAAACAGAGTCATGAGAAACCTTCCTGGCTTGAAAGCATCTAGGACCTTGCTGATCAGTTCTCTATAGCAGCTCTACAAGGAAACAAAAAAAAAACGATTTAATACTGAATGCATGTTTTAATGTACAAATATTAATGTTAGACTAATTAGAACTAGAACTCACTAAAACAACTCTCTACAGAATTTTAAGCTAAAGCATTTGCCTTGTGTATCAGCCAATGAAATAAACATATCTCAATACTTTTTGTTGCAGCAAGTATTACACAAAGTAGAATCAAGTTCGACTTTTCCAAACGATTACCGCAATGAAAACATTGTGGATGTCTTCACTTTAGGTGGTGTTCACTATACTGTGGGAGGCACAGTGGCCTCATGGTTAGTGCGCTCGTCGCTGTGTCGAGCAGTGCAGGTTTGAGCCCTGGCCGGGACACTGTGTTGTGTTCTTGGGCAAGACACTTTACTCTCACAGTGCCTCTCCCCACCCAGGTGTATAAATGGGTACTGGCGAATTTAATGCTGGGGGTAACCCTACGATGGATTGGCATCCCATGCAGGGGGGAGTAGAAATACTCCTGGTCGCTTCATGCTAAGGAAACTGGGATAAGCTCTGGCCTGATGGGCCACTTGGCTCGTATGCAGACTTTACTTTTCACTATACTGTAGGCAATGTCTTGTGCAACGTTCCTTGCAATGGCATAACAGAAATGTAAGACAAGTTGTATCAAAAATTGCTTAGGATAACAGAATGTTAAGTAGCTTAATATTTATCGTGACTATTGACTTACCACTTTAACATTTGTTTCAAAACTGACATACGAGCACTCCTCCTGAGGTGTTATGTGAATGCTAAAATAACTGTCCTGTGTGGGAGATTAACAACACGTGGTATTACAGTGGCTGTAAGTCTAAGAAGACTACAGATGGGCCATGCCTTCATTTCCATAGTTACTAGTTACAAAAACTGACAGCACTTTAAGTTAATTATCACAAGACAACAAATTAAACAGTAAATTGAAAACAATCTCAACCAATGCTTGTCCAGTTCACTAAATTTTTCTAGTGACTTGTTTATTTTTTTTCTGACACTGTGATAAGAGTTTCATTGATAATAAATGGTTTATGAGAACTCTTTACATTTAGTAGACAAAAATGTGGTAGGAAAGTCTCCTCTCAGTCTGACAGATCTGTCCAGGATTGAACGCTAATGAGATTCAAATTCCTTATGATAAGCATCACAAAGCGTCCTCACTGGTAAAAAGTCACCATAATACACACAATTCCATCAAAATTAATATGAAGTAATGTACACAGCTTATACAGTTGTTTTGATAACCTTTCTGTTTGCTTAGATAAAAAATGGAAATCTTATCGATAGTGGTCATGCACTTAATAATTAGCTATAAAAGCACTTAATGCTTAGCTAGTTTACAGGCATGCTACTGAAACAAAAGAAACAAATATCTCAAACAAATGTAAAGGCCCATTCACACAGGCGATTTTTGTCGCGGCAACTCGATGCAATTTTTGTCGCGTTAAAGTTGCAACTTCAAAATCGCTTGTGTAAACCAGGTGCGATTTTCAGTGCGATTTGTCGCCACGATATCGCAGGGGTTTCGAACATGTTTGAAACTTGATGCAACTTTAGTGCGACAAAAATTGCATCGAGTTGCCGCGACAAAAATCGCACGTGTAAACGGGCCTTAACATAGTTAAAAATTCCAACTGGCAGGAGGCAGACCAGTTGGCTATTTACAAAGTGTGACCAAGGATTTGAACTGGAGACTACCGAGAAACAAATCCCACTACTGGAAGGGTGGAGGCTTTGACCCCAGGACCTCCAGATTTCAACACTAGTGCCCTAAACCTCTCCGCCATGCTGCCTCCATAAAATCACATTTAATTTAGAAGAATAAAATTTAATATCATGATCATGTGAAAGAATTATAAAATTTAACTAGTACTGATAGTACACTAATCAGATTAAAGAATTGTTCAAGACTAATCTCTCAGTGTTTTTTTGATCATAAATTATTTTAAAAAAATAATAAACAAGAGGTAAGAATAATCAATAATAGATAACTGGGATTTGCTGTGTGTGTTGAAATTTAAACCACTTTGCAAGGATTTTGCCCTCCTTAAGGGCGCAATTGTGTGCATTGTTAAATTCAACACAGCATAATGATAACAGAAAAAAAATCTAGTTTTATACATTAGTTAATAAAAGACTCTGCTCACCCGGAGGTGTTTTGAGTCAGGAAACCACTCTGGAACAGCAACATTGTTGTTCTCTAATGCCAACATCTGTTTACATTCAGCAAGAAATGTTATTGGACAGGTATATATCTCAAAAAAAGTCTTTTCAGGAATGTGAGTGGATTATAACAGGTGCACATTACTTTTTTCTCTTCTGTTACTACAGGCATGCAGTAAGGCCTGGTTATTTCAGACTACATAACAACATAATGTCACAAGACATAAGGACATAATTGCCTTATGTTCAAACTTGGTAATGTGAATATCCTAACATAATGCAGGGTTGTCAAAATAAGCCGGTAACCAGCGCATTTCACCGGCTATTTTGAATACTGGGCTGGTTACTCCGAATGTTAGTAGGTCAGTTCTGAGCGTGATATTGGAGAAATAAAATGGAAATAGCCGCCTACTTTTTGGATGGAAACTCCTACTCAAAAACCTACTGACAACCCTGATAATGATGTAATAGTAACAAAACGACACAAGGAAAAGCTTTTTCCTTCTGTGGTTACATTCATGTCGTTATGTTGCCATGTTGTAACGTCAGGATGTTTACACTGCCAACATAACAACATAACATCCTTCTTATGCCATTAGCTTATGTCATAAGGTCATCATGTTGCTAGAAGAGTGTGAACTAGGCCTAAGAAAGTGCATGGCAAAGTAACTTAATAGCCAGTCAGAGCTCTTTTCAGAATCTATATTTAATAATCAAATTTATCAGTTGCTACAGAGAGGAATTTGGTTGCCAGATCAGGGAACATTTGCTACACTGTATTGCTTAACAAATTGTATTTCCTTAAAATGTGCCAGCAGCTGTGAGAATAACATTTTTCTAACATTGGTGATTGAAATATTCAACCCTACAGCTGAAGGTTGCCATGATGATAGAATCTGTCATTTCTACCTGAGGAAATGCTCTTCTCATCTAACAATGATATTTCACAGCCAAAGACAAAACTATTATAACCACTTAATCAGCTTTGTGGTCTTGCAGCTAATATACATGTAGTCCAGTGGATCTTTGCTAACAGACACCATTAAACACGGAGCGATCCTATATAACGAGGCTGAGGTGTTCAGCCTGTCAATCACAAATCCCAACGGACGGCCAATGCTCCCATTTGATTGACTTCTTCACTCAAGTCTAATTTTAGGGAGTTGCCACAAGATTCTGTTTTTCTGCCGGTTTTCTGCGGTTGGGAAATAAATTTGAAAACAAAAATTTGTACAATAAATACAAACAGACTGCGAAGGTAATATATTTTATCTGCGGTAATATGATTATTCTTCAGCCAGTTATCTAAAAGAGATTCCGTAAGGTCAACATTAGCTGCTGTTGTACTCTTGCAGCTAAAACTCAGTCGACCTTTTACGAACGTAATCATTTGTTTTATGTCATTCAGCCTTGAGTCTTCCATTTCCTTTCTAACCTCAATATTCAGGCGAAATCTCACTTTTCCATTTTTCAAGTTCTGTTGTTTCTTCGTAGTACTTGTTGTTTCCAATTTCTTTGCTCTGAATATGGAACAGTTTGAGGAATAGCTCAGTGTTGTTTAATTTGCATTTTGTTTGCACCATCATAACGCTCATAAACCGGAATAATTTTAAATATCCCACCGAAATCCGTCTGTGTTCACAAGCTGACCAAAATCACCTCTTACGAGATTTCGTTTCATTCTCAGCACGCTGAGATAAACGAAAACAGATACCTCGCAGGCATCAGCTTTGCTATTTTAGTTAGTGGCGAAATTTGAATGTTCCACGTGCAGGGATGACGAAGATAATTCATCGTCTTTGGTCTTCCAAAGCCAGCATCTTAAGTGTTAACATAAGTTTTATTTTCACCATATTTTTATTATTTACCTTATATTATTCTACGTAAATGACTCTGTTGGTTTGACGAAAAAAACGTTTTTTCTCCACAACTACTATGTTATGCGACCATTATTCTGGCTTTCAATTGCACAGGAAAGCCAACAAAGTGCTTCAAGGGGGCGTGTCCTTACCTTTTATAGGATCGCTCCGTGTTTAAGAAGAAAACTATAGTGCATGGTCACTCACTCATAGTCCAGCCACATGCAAACATTTATTTACATTTTTAACCATTGATATTTAAAAGCACACATTTCTTGTATGAAAACACTTTTCCTATAACTAAAGGTTTACTTATGGATGGTTTCATAGCAGTTGCAAGACTTGAATACTTACATCAAGAAGTCCATTGGCTGAATAGCCACAAGGATCAAACAAAGCAGCATCAATCATTGCACCAGGAAGAAAGCCACTAATACCTGTAGCCTAGGCAAAAAAGAACAATTATAAGAGGTGCTAAACTACCCTTAAAGATATAAAATACTCAGAGAGGAAGTCGCATCTGCCAGAACTGGTTTTCATGTAGCTCCTCAATCCTGATTGAATTGGAATTTGGAAATATGGTTTTTTTTTGTTTAGGAGGGTGGAAAACTGGGCTATCCAGAGAAAAACCCTTGAAAGCATGAACCAACAGCAAACTCAACCCATATATGACACTGGGCTGAAATCGAACATGGGCCACTTTGGTGGGAGGCGAGTGCTCTTACCTCTACTGCTCTCCTCCTGCACACAAATGACTGATTAGATTGATTAAAATCGTCTTTTGACCAAATGAATATGGACATTGGATTCTACACGTAGTATATACCACTAACTCAGACTTAGCGGGCAAAATCAATTTAATTTCATAAGCACAATAACAACATGTATGAAGCAGAACAAAAATCAAGCACAAAGGAGTGCTTTTGTCAAAAAAAGGTTTTATTTACAGGTTAACACACTCAGCGAGTGAATTATCGGGATTTACCTGCACAAGTTCACTAACAATGAATGAGAAATTTCAATACCGCACGAGGCCACCGAGTGCGGTATTGAAAATTTCGAGTTCGTTGTTAGTGAACTTGTGCAGGTAAATCCTGATAATTCACGAGCAATGAGTGCTTTAACATTTTTATTATTCAAATTGAATACAGTGCAAACAAAAATCGTCAAACTTTGAGTTAGCCGAAGCCATGGTGTAATGACAGTGGTGTATAGAATTTACACCATGGCTATTACACCATGATAATGACGTCAAGGAGGTTGTTTGGTCACAACCCAGTGTCATGTGGCACAAATCAACCAACCAGAGAATTGGAATTCATACAGTGTATGAAAGTTGAATGATAAAAAGAATCAATTCTACAACTACTAGCTTACTATAGTCACTTCATCTGCATCAGAAGATATTGTCTTGTAGAACTTGCTCATGACTTCTCTATCAAGATCAAGCATCAAAATGTGTGCAGGTTAAGGATTCATAATGACGTCAGTGAGTCACGGTGATAATGGTTAATAAAACGTCACTAACAAATGAACAAGGAGGTCATACAAATATTGTTAACCTTGTGGTTCTTCCAAGGCCCTCTCATTACTTTCTGTCTCTTGTATTTTAATTTAGTCAGACATATTTTTTCGTTGTGTATGACAAACAAAATATAAAACAAGTAACAACCATTCAAAAATGTTATGGAGTGCGGGTGACATGGATGGAAGGATTTACAGTAATAAAAACTTGAATATTCATTCTTCAATGCTGTCGTGGCTACCGGCAAAGTTAATGCAGGGGGTCACCCTGTGATGGACTAGCATACCATCCAGGAGGGAGTAGATTGGCTGAAATACTCTTAGTCACTCCATGCTACAGAAACCAGGATAAGCTCTCACATGATCGGCTCCTTGGCTCACAAACAGACTGTGTAAATAGTATGTAAGTTTGCATTATTTTAATCTATTTTATTATAATTTATCTAAAAGTACTTCTGTTTTGTTCTGAAGGATATCTCCAATGTTTGGTCAGGCTGGGTAACTCCTGGTAGAATGTTGTGAAGAGTATAAAGATACCTGAGAAACAATATGACATTTATCATTTACAACATGCTAAGGTAACAAACCATAAGCATATTCTACATGTATGTAAAAGGTGAATTGATCAACATGACACAAGCAGGGGAAAAGAAAAAAATCTGAGTCCCCACCAGGGAAAAAAAACCATAACCCACTAAACACCGGGTGGGTGCTCTATCCACTGAGCTATGAGAACTCATGGAGAGCATGGTCATTTACAGTGTAGCTGAGTTCATATGTTGATGGCCTCCTACAGTGTATAGGGTTACCCCCCCCCCCCCCCCCCACATTCTAGATTACAAAGGGCAATTTCTGAGTTACCTCATGCATCTGTTTCAAAACCTCATATGAAGTTACGTTGATTTGAATGAAAACAAACCCATCGATTCCTGGAGCTTTTTGCCAAAAAAACCCATTCTTTGGACATTTAAGACATTTGTGGCAAGATTAAGTTAAAGTAACAGGGAAATAATTATATGAAGATACATTATGTGACATGTATCCAGTATTTTAATGGGGGTGTATGAGAAACAACCAGCAAAATTAGCCTAACTACTGTAGTTAATTCTTAATAAGCTTTAGAGTTGTTTAATCAAAATCAGCACAAAGTGAGTTGTTGCCTGTTGCCATCTTTGAGAACTTACCAGGTGTCAGAACCATTCAATCTTCCAAGAGCATAACCTGCTCCATCTAAAATAACAAATAAAAAAAAAATAAATTTCACCAGGTTTACAAGCTATTGACATAATGTTTTTTTTGCCGGCTTTGGGTCTGTCCATATTATGGTGACCAAGGCCTTGAAAACGCTTTCCTCAACCTGCGGCCGTGGGCAGCATCTTCAAGTCCCAAGTCATCCCTAACCTGGTAAATCTCAAATCGCTTTAATTTACTAATCATAATTATGTTGATCTTTTCCATGCAGACATCATGCACATATTACCATGACCCTCAGAGATATATAAGGCTCGATTACCAGCCGCTTTTCGGGAAATGAGCCCGCGCTCCTCCCCGAATGCACAGCTGGATGCGTGAGGATTCTTTTGTTAGTCTTAACCAATCAGGTAACCGCCCGCAGATTTTTGTCGGGCATAAATTATCTCGCCAGTTTGGATTGCGGCCCGTGATGGCAGACGTTGTGGAATTGATAAATGGTATACAGAGGACTTCAGAGACAATTAATATCGAAAGTTTAAAAATTCACGACGAAAAACGCTAGAAAGGTTTGTCAATTGCCAAGGTGTGTTCATTTTCCAGCCAACAATGTATGAATCTCTGGGTTCTGGAACGTCAGATAACAAAGTCAGCAAAGATTCAGATCAAGCTAGACGTTGAGCTCAAGAGACGAACCAGTCAGGCAAATAGAAGTATTACAATTTATAAGGACATCGACACCAGTCTTTGGCGAACCCGACAAAATTATTTTTTAAATGAGCTACATCGTGAGTAAAACAAACCGACTAGCAAAACATACGTGACAAATTGCAGCAGAAACCATGCAGACCAACATGTCACCTTTGACAGATCTTGACATGCATGACCAGTTTGCTAAACCACAGTCGAACGGCGCTCTTCTACTCAAAAAACGACCTCTTCCATAGAATACAGCATTCGTGCAGCAATAATGGAAAACAAAATAGGTTGGAAAGGCCAAAATAAAAAAAAATAGAATGGCAAACTCACAAATGTTTAGAGCTGTAGGTTGTAAACGTTTCCGGTGACGAGCACCGTATGAATTAAATTATGAATTGACGTCACAGACATGGTTTCCCGCTCACGCGTCCAGCCGTTCTTCTCGGGAGGGTAGACCAGACACGAGAGAGCAGCGGAAATCGAGCCTATCAGAGATAGGGAAATCAGGATTCCACTAAGAACCAATCAGATGAATGAATTGATTGCAGGATTTGTTACAATGCCCTCTTAGAAATTATAATAATGTGGTATTTCGCACACATGAAAATTACTTTACACTCGCAGCACGATTTAAGAGGTGCTTATATCCAAAGCTTCCTCAAATTTGCAGAATATCTACTAAGCCTGGTTTTGAATATTTCATATGTCAGGAAAATCCCAGATGATTGGGGATTTTACTTTTTGCAGACCATCCCAGATTTTGGCGATACATTGGATATTCGCGAAGAGGTCTGTCCAGATATTCTCAATAATTTGTGATAGGGGAACTGGAACCCAGTAATTTAGGGATTGGTAAAATCCATCACCAACAGACGCCGATGTCCCGAAGATACAAATTTGAGTTTTCATTTGTCGGGAATGATTACCAATCATTGCAGAAATCTGGGATGTGTCAGGAAAATAGAAACGCTCCTGATTCTCCAGATTTGTCCCTGTTCATCCAGACGATCAGGGATATGTACGATTTTGAGTTTTCATTAGTAGGGAAAATCTGGGATGGTCGGAAAACAGTAAAATCCGAGACGGTCAGTGATCCATCTACCTGCGCGTCCCATGTCTCAGACTCATAAATTTCCAAAAGGATGCAAAAATTTAGTCCCCTATGCGTTTATTTGGATGCAAAAAATTACAACTACGATCAAGCTAATGTCTTTTGCTCTCTTGACAGGGCATCTGACAGGATTAGGCGATACGGAACGGCAGTACTTTGTTACCATCCGCATCACATAAGACAAAAAATTGTGCCGTATTAGCAATAAAGCAGCTTCCTTGCAATCCCAAAAGCAAAAATTCTGAAGTGATTGGTTATTTCGAAGAAGTTTTGTCTCCTAAAACAGTGACGAAAACACGCCAGTTTGTTTGTGACGAATTTTTAACCTCCAGACCTTTGACCCAAGAGCCTGGAAACTAGTTTGAAATTGCCTGGTTACAAAGCTACGGACGTTCCACGAACTCGAGCAATGCATCCTGCACAGGAAAGGAGCTAAAATGCTGTATGGGACTTACACTTTTGTCTGAGGGACTCACAGGTTTTTGGCTGTGCAAATCCCTGGACTCACTACTGCCAATTATTTCTAGATGGATCACTGGACAGCCTGGGATTTTCCCAACACATGAGTTTGAATTGGATTAAAGGGCATCTTACCTGAAAATAACTGATCCAGCCACTCAACCTAAAAAAGTTCAAGGATATAAAATAATTTGATTTAGTTTGCATAAAAATGGTACCTTTGTTAAGCTATCAATCATGAGCAACCATTGAACTGATTAGATACCCTTATTTTAACATTTCCGAGTGTTCTCCCACTGATGATGATGTTACATGCGCAAAAGGGAAATTAGTTAAACAAATTGAAGGGGTGAGTGGAATAAAGCCCTAAGTGATTTGAAAATTTTGATGCAGTTAGGATTGAAATACCTACCAGCAATTTTCACAGTTTACTGACTGGTTTTAGTTATCGTTTCAAAAGAACCAGTAGTTATTACTAGTTCTTTCTGGACAATAATGAAGACAAGAGTAAACTGTAACAAGTACTTGTAGGTAGTTTAATCCTGGCTGCCTCAACATTTTTTAAAAGTCACTTAGGGCTTTGTTGACACTCACCCCTTCAAATGCTTGTAATGGGAATTACCTGAACACAGTCATTTATAATGTTTTCTTTTACTTCATTGAAAAAAAAA
>JAHPZR010052115.1:27500-42500 GCA_019787425.1 Platygyra sinensis
ATCGAAAATTAGTCAAATATCAACCCCACTGTTGACTGAGATGTCAGTGGAGTTTCAACCGAGGTGTTGATGGAGTGTCAATGGAGTGCAGATCAAGGGTCGACTGAATGACAATATAAGCCATATCATGAATGTGAACAGTGATCATCGCAGTAAATTTTTCCAATTTAAGCAATTGGAAAGAAGAAGCCTGAAAAAAAAAATCAGGGCTTCAACAGGATTCGAACCCATGACCTCCGCGATACCGGTGTGATGCTCTACCAACTGAGCTATGAAGCCACACATTGGGAGCAAGGTCAATTTATTGAGTTCATATTTTCCCATGCAGTGAAATGATGTGAAGTATATATGAAATAATTCTTTTTTTTTTCAGGCTTCTTCTTTCCAATTGCTTAAATTGGAAAATTTACTGCGATGATCACTGTTCACATTCATCTACAACCGCAGTACAAATATGAAATTATTTTCATATATACTTCACATATAGCCATATCATCTAGAAAAGACAGTCAATCAGAATAGCTGCTGCATATTTAGCAATTATTGAATTCGACTTTCATAGGATATGTATCCTATGAAAGCCGAATTCAATACTAGCTTTATTATTTACTCAAAATATTTCCCCCATTCTTAAGGGAGCTTCGCCATTTGCTCCTATCGTTTTTCTGCTCACCAAAAATCACACAATCTCGGTCAATGGTATCAATAATCTGCAGCAGGCTACACTTTTGATGTCATTGGTTCAATATGACAAAGATTCTTTCCAAATTTGGTCAACAGCAGCTGGTTATGGTGAATCATGTGTGTGGTTTTAACCAATCAGAAATGGAGAAATAGTTTGAATGAATAATAATTGACAATATTACATTCAAACCTTTCTATCATGCACCATGCACATGTCGCATTGATTGCATTGGTCACTGCATTTTCTACGGTATGGCATAAAATATGAATTATGAAAAGTGAATTTATCTACATGACAAGAGCATGGGACAAAGATAATTTCTGATTCCCCAACCAGCAATCAAACCAATGACCTCCCGAACACCGGGTGGGCGCTCTATCCACTGAGCGTATGCGAAGTATGGCGAAGCGGAACAGAATTGGCGCGAGAAATCCAGGTAACTGATTGGTCAACAGCAGGAAACCTGTCTAACCGGTCCTCCTGGAGTATGAATACCGCGTGATATTTGTACTCGTTTTTGGCCGTTATTGTACTCTGCGAAGTGCAGTTGGATAATAAAACATGATACTGGTACATCCCACCTGCCACTTGTCTTTTCTCGGTATGCACACTCGACTGGATGCTTCGTCTCTACCAAGAAAATTCAAGTGACACATGGAATATTCCACAGTATTCCACTCGAAGCAAGGCACAACTAGTACATATAGCCAAACAGAAGGGGAAACACGATACTGATTGCATTAGGTTTGAGTAATGGCACCTGCCAATGACTGTTTTACACAAATAACTGTACATACATGCATGTCAATGTAACCACAAACATACTGAAGCAATAATTCACTGATGTCAAATTAAAAATATTGCATCAGTCTGATAGGATATATAATACTTGACATCAGCGTTAGTAGCTACGATCACCTTCTAACAAACGATTAAAACCTCCCTTTCTTTGTGCACATTGTTTTTAAATGAAGGAATAATTTAAACATGAGCATGTTTTAACAATAGGGGAATGAAACATAGTCACGGAAATGCTAGAAGAAGATAACTTAACGTAGAATGGGCTAAACTTCTTTGAAGAGTCTTCCACAAAAAGATCTGAAAGACCTCAGCGTACAGTGGTATTAACCTTCTTCAAATGCAACTCGAGTTTTCAACAAAACAGAAGCTGTACTGGACAAGAAATATGTTGTAAAAATTTCGGTCCTGAAATCTTGGCTTCGCTTACCCTATTCTGCATTCCCGCGGCCAGCAGCAAGAGTATCATTGTAAACTAATAGTCGCACAAAATAGAAAAGTTCTCACGCTTTCACTTACCTCGGAATTGTCCGCAAATCACCGATAACTCGCCACTGTCAGCTCCCAAAATCGGTGTCCACCACACTTCCATGAGCTTTTCGGGTCCTCGAAAAATCCCACGCTTTCCATTTCTCGAATACATGCGACAGATGACTTAGCTATGAGGCATAAAAAGCTGAAATATTAGGAATTCAAATAGGGGCTTAAAAACGAAACAAACACGTGAAAATCCCTTCTCCGTGGAACAACTCTGCCAACGAGTCTCAAATCATAAGATTCAGTCTCGTTCCCAGGCTCTCTCTACTCTGCATGTATCCCAGACTCCTTTCGGCTCTGGGCTGAGTCGTAGAAATAGCCTAAGACAATGTCAATAATCAAGGTTCGGGGCCAGGTTCGTCCAGATCACAGTTCTTTCCACGACTAGAAGTAACTGTGATCAGCACGAAAATGCTGTGTTTATTTCTTAAAATTTCTACAGTATCTTGCCGGGGTTTTTTTTTAGCATTTGTCCCTCCCCAGCTACTAAAAATCTCTGTCAGTTGTTTATCGTCCAGAAAACATACAAGTTTTCTGTAAACAGTGTAAAATAATAAAAACTTGAAAACTTGAAACTTGAACTTTCTAATAATAGATTATGAGCTCGAGATTTCTATCGCGTGATAGTTGACCACGCATAGAAATCGAGAGCGAATAATCTAATTATTTTCGTATAATCTACTAGTCGTTCAAAACTTAATCTAAATTTTCTTCAAAGACACCTTGAAAACGCCAAGAAGTGCCGTTATTTTATTAACAAGGGCACACTGCTACGTTACTCACTATCTATCACAGAATAGAAAGTGAGTAGCGTAGCCAATCAGAGGACGTCATTCGTGATAGAACAAATAGTATAAGCTTACTTGAAATTGTTCTACTATCAAACTTTTTTTGAAACTTGGCGTAATGAACATCTATGGTATGAACATTAGAAAAATGCAATAAAAAAATGGGGTCACCGTGCTTGTTTACGCGTCAGCAAGCTTCTTAAAATGGGGTATTTTTACTGGTTGCGCGTTAAAAGTTCGCATCACCTTCATACAGAATTAAATCTTGGTTACTTGAAAGGCACAAAGTTTTGTCTTGAAAGTAAAGCTTCATTTATTGACATAAGCAGTATTGCTTCATTTAAGCCGTTTTTGATTGCCTGGTTGCGGGAATATTGCACTTTCTCGGACAGTTCCGTGGCTAACTTGAAGTCCTCGCCTTGGCCAAAATACACCCAGTTGGGAACTATTTTCCAAAAAAAATCATCTTCTACTATCAAACTTTTTTCCTCTTCAAATATGTTCTTCATTAGACTGTTTCTAGCAAATACCTAAAAGAAAAATCGGGGGTCACCGTGCTCGTTTAAGAGAAAAGGAGAATTTATTCCGTTATTGAGCTTAGTTTGAGGGAAATCTCTTACGTTTTGCACGTGCACGCGCTCGTGTGCGCGCGCTGATGACGCGAAAATCGTGCGCAGTAGGGATGCGCAATGCAATACTAAGGAGTAACCTTAAGGACTAAAAATACTGAAACTGCACTCAGGGATGGACATCAGAGTTAAAATTGTGCTTGACACTGACTTATTTAACGTTTGAAACGACGTTAATAAACTTCAAAGACGTTTCGACCGAACAACTTCGGCCTTCATCGGTTTTTTAAAAAAGCCAACTGAGTGACGGCTTTCTAACGGTTCACAGTTTTGCGCGTGCTACGCCAGCACTGACACAACTAACGACCGCTGCGCGTGATTACGCGAGGGATTCATAAACATCTGGAATGTCAATGTGTTCGTTTCCCGCGTTGTTGTCTCTCTTCGAATACCAGGCCTCGAGAAAAAGTCTCTCGTGAAAATTGCTAGCCCTGTCTACAATTGTCGCATGGTCAAAGTCTATACTATGAACAAACTGGTTCGCGTGCTGCGCAACTTTGGAATTGTTGTCTCCAACCCGAACGGCCCTTTTATGTTCTTTTAACCTTGTTTGCAAGGCTCTGTCAGTCTGTCCATAGTATACGAAATTGCAATCCACGCAACCGACTTTGTAAACAACACCTCTGCACTGCAAGGAAGAGGGTTTGTCCTTTGGTCTTGGGAAACACGTGCGCAGAACACGGAAAGGTTTGTAACCCACTTTAACGCCGTTGTTACGTAATACTCGCGAAATTCTCTCAGAGACGCCTCTGACATACGGGAGAACAACAAAAGGTGACGCTGACGATGCGTTAGCGCTGGAAGAGTCGTTGTTACTCGAATCTTGGCGGAGGGAGTTGTGATAGGACTTGCAACTCCGGATAAAACTGAGAGGGTAGTTGTTGTCCCTTAGCACTTTGATGACGTGTCTCCTCTCTCTAGAGCGCTCTGCATTCGTGGAGGGAATTTCTTGGGCCCTGTGAAGGAGTGTATTGACGACTGACCTCTTGTGCTGCGAAGGGTGGTGAGAGTTGTAGTCGAGGTACTTATCTGTGTGTGTTGGTTTTCTGTACACACTGACCTGCAATTTCGTATACTATGGACAGACTCGTGTAATCACGCGCAGCGGTCGTTAGTTGTGTCAGTGCTGGCGTAGCACGCGCAAAACTGTGAACCGTTAGAAAGCCGTCACTCAGTTGGCTTTTTTAAAAACCGATGAAGGCCGAAGTTGTTCGGTCGAAACGTCTTTGAAGTTTATTAACGTCGTTTCAAACGTTAAATAAGTCAGTGTCACGCACAAATTTTAACTCTGAAACCTTAAGGACGTTCGCGCCCATTGCTGACTGCGCATCTCTAGTGCGCACGCTATTCATTGGTCACGCGCGTGCCACATCATTTCAAGCGCGCGTACCGAGTCGAAAACTCAACAAATATAGGGCTGATGACCTTTGCGTTAACTTTGTGTGCGATATTTTTGTTGGATGCTCGGTGACCCCAACTTTTCACACTGAAGAAGGGTTATACACCCAAAACGTCTGTGTAATAGACAATTTTGACACTTTTTGATAATTATTTCTTGTTCTGCGCATCACGCAAGCCATGGCTTAAGCGTGCGCGCGCGCTGGTGTTGACATTGACGCAATCAACTACGCCACCAAGTTCACGACTAAAATTAAAGCAAAATTGCCCTACTGTAACCAAGTCAATTTTAATGAACCTGTATTTAAACCAGTGACACCAGAATAGCATCAAATCGCTAACCAATAAATGTCAGCTTCTTCCTAGCTGAAAACCTAGGTGTTATCTTTCGAAATTTACACTGAATCCAGCTGTAAACATGTACCTGCAGATGGCCAGGTTGATGTGCGTAGTGCGCGCGCAAAAAACCCAAATGTCTTACTTACTGGGGAGGTGACAGGAAATATGTAACGGGCACCGTAAAAGTTTTAAAAAAAAGATCAATTACTTTAAAAAACGCGTGGCTACCCCTACATTTTATGTTGTGAAATGGAAGTGGCAAGCCTATTCAACATGTGATTAGTTTCTGGTTGTGAGCAAAAGGTATTTCGACTATATTTTAGCTAAACTAGAGGAAGGCTGTCAGAGACGCTAAAAGCGCTTTTGCAACGACTTTGTTACTAAAAACGTACCAAAAATGATTTTAATGTTACCATTTGCCATGTAGTTTGAAGATCTTTTAAAATGTGTTTGCCTTTCTGTATGTAAAAGCGAATTCTGAGGAAATCTTCGAGGAAATATTAGCTTTCTTCTTTTTTTCAGAAAAATGCTGATGTCAGCATTTTTGTTGAGATTCAGGCTAATTATCTCGAAAAAATGCGTGGCTACCCCTATTTTTCTTTGTGGATTCAAATAGCCCTTGCAAAGATCTACTTTTTCCGCGTTGGTCCGAACCTGGCGCAAAAACCTTTGTATTTAGTAGGCACCGTCCTTAACTTTGTGTGCGAATATTTTTGTTGGATGCTCGGTGGACTTCCACTTTTTTTTCGGCAGATCACTTCCTTTTCTGATTCTTTCCATTATCGTTAAAAAACAAAAAATCCTTTTGGCCTGTGGTTGGGATCGAGAGCTCTGGTTTGGTCCAAAACCGGAAGTCCGCGATTCACGGACTTCTCGTCAAATCTAGCAAATCTGATTGGTTGAGAATTCGAAACGAATACTCTGCGCATGCTCAGAAAATTGGGTCCGGCCAGAGCTATAAGATCATATATCTACTATAAGATCAACTACCTAAAGAAAAAAATATGGCCTTTGCCGGCTTTACAAAACAAACACTCCGCGGTGCTTGTTTCGGAATGAAGAGGAGAAACTTTTTTTATTCTACTTGTTTTTAATTTTTGGCGCTTCCCTTCAAAATGATAGTAGTATGAGGCGGAGGACTAGATCAATTTATTCATGGAATCAGCAGCCTAGAATTAGTGAGCAACGAATCTAGAATAGCGAAGCGCGCGAAGTCTAAAAATAGAATGCAAATCACTGAATTCCCCGCGAGACTCAGTCGACATGAGCTTTTTCTGAGGGAAATACAGGGAATGTAAGCGAAATTTTTGTTTCACAAGTGTTTTAGGAACACCGGCTTTTGTCCTTAAAGAAATGTTCAAAATCATCCACCATTGCCAGTGTTGTGTGTCTGAGTCTTGTCTGAGTCATGACGTCACTCGCGCGCTTCGCTATTAATGAGCAACGAATCAAGAACCGGTTTGATGAGATACAGGCCGTGTAGGTACATGGGGGGTTTAATGAGATACAGGCCGTGCAGGTATATGGGTGGTTTTGGTGGGGGTGTAGGGAGATGTGAGGGTAATTAGAGGGAGAATAATATTATACATACATTGTTTTAAAAGTTTTATTATTGAATATTACATGAGTTTTTAAGAGAGATGTGTGTCTTGTAGAGGAGTAACGTACCGCCCAACCATCCGGGTGATATCGAGCTTATATAGAGAAAGAACAAAGACTTGTCTGAGAACCAATGAGGACAAACCGGTCAACTGGGTTTGAGACCGGTTAGATTTGATGATTCAAAACTGCGGACATAGCTTGTCGGGAACGGGTCAAACCGATTTTAAGGAGATAATTTAAACTTAACGGAAAACATGCCTTTGGTATATGAAGAATACGCACAGAAACAAGCGTAAATGAACAGAGATGGAACACATGATCGAACAACATATTACAATAAACATTGAAAAGGAAAAAAAACGTCACTGTGTAAAGGGCTAAATCGCTTACAAAATTTGATTTTGCTTTTTTAATTAGACGAATCAAAATGAAGACGAAACCTATGTACAATGTTGAAAACCTGCCGGGAAAAGTGTTAATCAACTAATGGGTCTTCGTTGATGTAATATTTCCAAATCACTTTGGTCAATTTCCGACAATGTACACATGCCTCATCTCCATGGCATGTTCTACCGATACATGCTAGCATTCGTCTAACTAAATCGGTCAAATCAAATTTTTGTAAGCGATTTAACCCTTCATGTTTAGAGATACAGGCAATGCAACAAGGATCTCTTTCTAGCTGTGGGTGGCTCTCTGCTCAACTCTGCGAGGGAGAGAAAATAACGTTTGCAGAGGGGACAAGAACGACTTGAACGAATTAAAGTTCTCAGCCATCTATAAATTAAAATAACGCAACCTTTTACGAATTACTTCACAAGAACATAAGTTAGAACAATTCTCTATTGTTACACCGGTCTAATCGAATTCATCTGAAATTAAATTTGCAATTACTCTCATCTGTCCAAACACTTTCTGTGGCACATGTGCCACAGAAAGTGTTTGGACAGATGGGAGTAATTGCAAATTTAATTTCAGATGAATTCGATTAGGGGACCGGTGTCACAGATAGAGAATTGTTCTAACTTATGTTCTTTGTGAAGTAATTCGTAAAAGGTTGCTTTATTTTAATTTATAGATGGCTGAGAACTTTAAATTCGTTCAAGTCGCTCTTGTCCCCTCTGCAAACGAATTGTGATACGTGTAAATCGCAAATAATAGCATTAATTAATATATGTCTGTTATTTTCTCTCCCTCGCAGAGTTGAGCAGAGAGGCACCCACAGCTAGAAAGAGATCCTTGTTGCATTGCCTGTATCTCTAAATATAAGGGTTAAATCGCTTACAAAAATTTGATTTGACCGATTTAGTTAGACGAATGCTAGCATGTATCGGTAGCACATGCCATGGAGATGAGGCATGTGTACATTGTCGGAAATAGACATTTTTCGCTTGTACATTTTGTTTTCCCAATACAGATCATGTGATGCATACTCAGGATGATTGATCTTTTGTTTTGTGTCATTAAAAAGGGTACATGCAAGCATGAATATGTCTGCCATGTACTCTTTTTAATGAACAAGACAAAGGATCAAATCTCCTGAGTATCATCACATGATCTGTATGTGGGAAAACAAAATGTACAAGCGAAAAGGTCTATTGACGAAAGTGATTGGAAATATTACATCAACGAAGTACCCATTAGTTGATTAACACTTTTCCCGGCAAGTTTTTCAACATTTTACATAGGTTTCGTCTTCATTTTGTTTTCGTCTAATTAGAAAAGCAAAATCAAATTTGTAAGCGATTTAGCCCTTTACACATTAACGTTTTTTTTTGTTTTCAATGTTTATTGTAATCTGTTGTTCGATCATGTGTTCCATCTCTGTTCATTACGCTTGTTTCTGTGCGTATTCTTCATATACCAAAGGCATGTTTTCCGTTACGTTTAAATTATCTCCTTAAACCGGTTTGACCCGTTCCCGACAAGCTATGTCCGCCATTTTGAATCATCAAATCCAACCGGTCTCAAACCCAGTCTGACCGGTTTGTGCTCCCTCATTGGTTCTCAGACAAGTCTTTGTTCTTTCTCTATATAAGCGCGATATCACCCGGATGGTTGGGCGGTACGTTCACTCCTCTACAAGACACACATCTCTCTTAAAAACTCATGTAATATTCAATAATAAAACTTTTAAAACAATGTATGTATAATATTATTCTCCCTCTAATTACCCTCACATCTCCCTACACCCCCACCAAAACCACCCATATACCTGCACGGCCTGTATCTCATTAAACCCCCCATGTACCTACACGGCCTGTATCTCATCAAACCGGTTCTTGATTCGTTGCTCATTAATAGCGAAGCGCGCGAGTGACGTCATGACTCAGACAAGACTCAGACAAACAAACTGGAATGGTGGATGATTTTGAACATTTCTTTAAGGACAAAAGCCGGTGTTCCTAAAACACTTGTGAAACAAAAATTTCGCTTACATTCCCTGTATTTCCCTCAGAAAAAGCTCATGTCGACTGAGTCTCGCGGGGAATTCAGTGATTTGCATTCTATTTTTAGACTTCGCGCGCTTCGCTATTCTAGATTCGTTGCTCACTAATTCTAGGCTGCTGATTCCATGAATAAATTGATCTAGTCCTCCGCCTCATACTACTATCATTTTGAAGGGAAGCGCCAAAAATTAAAAACAAGTAGAATAAAAAAAGTTTCTCCTCTTCATTTCCGAAACAAGCACCGCGGAGTGTTTGTTTTGTAAAGCCGGCAAAGGCCATATTTTTTTCTTTAGGTAGTTGATCTTATAGTAGATATATGATCTTATAGCTCTGGCCGGACCCAATTTTCTGAGCATGCGCAGAGTATTCGTTTCGAATTCTCAACCAATCAGATTTGCTAGATTTGACGAGAAGTCCGTGAATCGCGGGACTTCCGGTTTTTGGACCAAACCAGAGCTCTCGATCCAACCACAGGCCAAAAGGATTTTTTGTTTTTTAACGATAATGGAAAGAATCAGAAAAGGAAGTGATCTGCCGAAAAAAAAGTGGAAGTCCACCGAGCATCCAACAAAAATATTCGCACACAAAGTTAAGGACGGTGCCTACTAAATACAAAGGTTTTTGCGCCAGGTTCGGACCACGCAGAAAAAGTAGATCTTTGCAAGGGCTATTTGAATCCACAAAGAAAAATAAGGGTAGCCACGCATTTTTTCGAGATAATAATATATTAGCCTGAATCTCCACAAAAATGCTGACATCAGCATTTTTCTGAAAAAAGAAGAAAAGAATATTTCCTCGAAGATTTCCTCAGAATTCGCTTTTACATACAGATAGGATAACACATTTTAAAAGATCTTCAAACTAGTCATAGCAAATAGTAACATTAAAATCATTTTTGGTACATTTTCAATAACAAAGTTGTTGCAAAAGCGCTTTTAGCGTCTCTGACAGCCTTCCTCTGGTTTAGCTAAAATATAGTCGAAATACCTTTTGCTCACAAACAGAAACTAATCACATGTTGAATGGGCTTGCCACTTCCAGTTCGCCTCATAAAATGTAGGGGTAACCGTGCTTTTTTTAAAGTTATTGGTCTTTTTTTTGAAAACTTTTACGGTGCCTGTTGCATATTTTTCTGTCACCTCCCCAGTAAGTAAGACATTTGCGTTTTTGCGCGTGTGCACTACGCCATTCAACCTGGCCATCTGCAGGTACATGTTTACCGTTGGATTCAGTGTAAATTTCGAAAGATAACACCTAGGTTTTCAGCTGGAAAAAGTTGACATTTGTTGGTTAGCGATATGATGCTATTCTGGTGTTAATGGTTTAAACACAGGCTCATTAAAATTGACTTGGTTACAGTAGGGAAATTTTGCTTTAATTTTAGTCGTGAACTTGGTGGCGTAGTTGACTGCGTCAATGTCAACCCCAGCGTGCGCGCCTTAAGCCATGGCTTGCGTGATGCGCAGAACAAGAAATAATTATCAAAAAGTGTCAAAATTGTCTATTACACAGACGTTTTGGGTGTATAACCCTTCTTCAGTGTGAAAAGTTGGGGTCACCGAGCATCCAACAAAAATATCGCACACAAAGTTAACGCAAAGGTCATCAGCCCTATATTTTGTTGAGTTTTCGACTCGGTACGCGCGCTTGAAAATGATGTGGCACGCGCGTGACCAATGAACTAGCGTGCGCACTAGAGATGCGCAGTCAGCAATGGGCGCGAACGTCCTTAAGGTTTCAGAGTTAAAATTTGTGCTGACACTGACTTATTTAACGTTTGAAACGACGTTAATAAACTTCAAAGACGTTTCGACCGAACAACTTCGGCCTTCATCGGTTTTTTAAAAAAGCCAACTGAGTGACGGCTTTCTAACGGTTCACAGTTTTTGCGCGTGCTACGCCAGCACTGACACAACTAACGACCGCTGCGCGTGATTACACGAGTCTGTCCATAGTATACGAAATTGCAGGTCAGTGGTACAGAAAACCAACACACACAGATAAGTACCTCGACTACAACTCTCACCACCCTTCGCAGCACAAGAGGTCAGTCGTCAATACACTCCTTCACAGGGCCCAAGAAATTCCCTCCACGAATGCAGAGCGCTCTAGAGAGAGGAGACACGTCATCAAAGTGCTAAGGGACAACAACTACCCTCTCAGTTTTATCCGGAGTTGCAAGTCCTATCACAACTCCCTCCGCCAAGATTCGAGTAACAACGACTCTTCCAGCGCTAACGCATCGTCAGCGTCACCTTTTGTTGTTCTCCCGTATGTCAGAGGCGTCTCTGAGAGAATTTCGCGAGTATTATGTAACAACGGCGTTAAAGTGGGTTACAAACCTTTCCGTGTTCTGCGCACGTGTTTCCCAAGACCAAAGGACAAACCTTCTTCCTTGCAGTGCAGAGGTGTTGTTTACAAAGTCGGTTGCGTGGATTGCAATTTCGTATACTATGGACAGACTGACAGAGCCTTGCAAACAAGGTTAAAAGAACATAAAAGGGCCGTTCGGGTTGGAGACAACAATTCCAAAGTTGCGCAGCACGCGAACCAGTTTGTTCATAGTATAGACTTTGACCATGCGACAATTGTAGACAGGGCTAGCAATTTTCACGAGAGACTTTTTCTCGAGGCCTGGTATTCGAAGAGAGACAACAACGCGGGAAACGAACACATTGACATTCCAGATGTTTATGAATCCCTCGCGTAATCACGCGCAGCGGTCGTTAGTTGTGTCAGTGCTGGCGTAGCACGCGCAAAACTGTGAACCGTTAGAAAGCCGTCACTCAGTTGGCTTTTTTAAAAAACCGATGAAGGCCGAAGTTGTTCGGTCGAAACGTCTTTGAAGTTTATTAACGTCGTTTCAAACGTTAAATAAGTCAGTGTCAAGCACAATTTTAACTCTGATGTCCATCCCTGACTGCAGTTTCAGTATTTTTAGTCCTTAAGGTTACTCCTTAGTATTGCATTGCGCATCCCTACTGCGCACGATTTTCGCGTCATCAGCGCGCGCACACGAGCGCGTGCACGTGCAAAACGTAAGAGATTTCCCTCAAACTAAGCTCAATAACGGAATAAATTCTCCTTTTCTCTTAAACGAGCACGGTGACCCCCGATTTTTCTTTTAGGTATTTGCTAGAAACAGTCTAATGAAGAACATATTTGAAGAGGAAAAAAGTTTGATAGTAGAAGATGATTTTTTTTGGAAAATAGTTCCCAACTGGGTGTATTTTGGCCAAGGCGAGGACTTCAAGTTAGCCACGGAACTGTCCGAAAAAGTGCAATATTCCCGCAACCAGGCAATCAAAAACGGCTTAAATGAAGCAATACTGCTTATGTCAATAAATGAAGCTTTACTTTCAAGACAAAACTTTGTGCCTTTCAAGTAACCAAGATTTAATTCTGTATGAAGGTGATCGCGAACTTTTAACGCGCAACCAGTAAAAATTCCCCATTTTAAAAGCTTGCTGACGCGTAAACAAGCACGGTGATCCCCGTTTTTTTATTGCATTTTTCTAATGTTCATACCATGAATGTTCATTACGCCAAGTTTCAAAAAAGTTTGATAGTAGAACAATTTCAAGTAAGCTTATACTATTTGTTCTATCACGAATGACGTCCTCTGATTGGCTACGCTACTCACTTTCTATTCTGTGATAGATAGTGAGTAACGTAGCAGTGTGCCCTTGTTAATAAAATAACGGCACTTCTTGGCGTTTTCAAGGTGTCTTTGAAGAAAATTTAGATTAAGTTTTGAACGACTAGTAGATTATACGAAAATAATTAGATTATTCGCTCTCGATTTCTATGCGTGGTCAACTATCACGCGATAGAAATCTCGAGCTCATAATCTATTATTAGAAAGTTCAAGTTTCAAGTTTTCAAGTTTTTATTATTTTACACTGTTTACAGAAAACTTGTATGTTTTCTGGACGATAAACAACTGACAGAGATTTTTAGTAGCTGGGGAGGACAAATGCTAAAAAAAAACCCCGGCAAGATACTGTAGAAATTTTAAGAAATAAACACAGCATTTTCGTGCTGATCACAGTTACTTCTAGTCGTGGAAAGAACTGTGATCTGGACGAACCTGGCCCCGAACCTTGATTATTGACATTGTCTTAGGCTATTTCTACGACTCAGCCCAGAGCCGAAAGGAGTCTGGGATACATGCAGAGTAGAGAGAGCCTGGGAACGAGACTGAATCTTATGATTTGAGACTCGTTGGCAGAGTTGTTCCACGGAGAAGGGATTTTCACGTGTTTGTTTCGTTTTTAAGCCCCTATTTGAATTCCTAATATTTCAGCTTTTTATGCCTCATAGCTAAGTCATCTGTCGCATGTATTCGAGAAATGGAAAGCGTGGGATTTTTCGAGGACCCGAAAAGCTCATGGAAGTGTGGTGGACACCGATTTTGGGAGCTGACAGTGGCGAGTTATCGGTGATTTGCGGACAATTCCGAGGTAAGTGAAAGCGTGAGAACTTTTCTATTTGTGCGACTATTAGTTTACAATGATACTCTTGCTGCTGGCCGCGGGAATGCAGAATAGGGTTAAGCGAAGCCAAGATTTCAGGACCGAAATTTTTACAACATATTTCTTGTCCAGTACAGCTTCTGTTTTGTTGAAAACTCGAGTTGCATTTGAAGAAGGTTAATACCACTGTACGCTGAGGTCTTTCAGATCTTTTTGTGGAAGACTCTTCAAAGAAGTTTAGCCCATTCTACGTTAAGTTATCTTCTTCTAGCATTTCCGTGACTATGTTTCATTCCCCTATTGTTAAAACATGCTCATGTTTAAATTATTCCTTCATTTAAAAACAATGTGCACAAAGAAAGGGAGGTTTTAATCGTTTGTTAGAAGGTGATCGTAGCTACTAACGCTGATGTCAAGTATTATATATCCTATCAGACTGATGCAATATTTTTAATTTGACATCAGTGAATTATTGCTTCAGTATGTTTGTGGTTACATTGACATGCATGTATGTACAGTTATTTGTGTAAAACAGTCATTGGCAGGTGCCATTACTCAAACCTAATGCAATCAGTATCGTGTTTCCCCTTCTGTTTGGCTATATGTACTAGTTGTGCCTTGCTTCGAGTGGAATACTGTGGAATATTCCATGTGTCACTTGAATTTTCTTGGTAGAGACGAAGCATCCAGTCGAGTGTGCATACCGAGAAAAGACAAGTGGCAGGTGGGATGTACCAGTATCATGTTTTATTATCCAACTGCACTTCGCAGAGTACAATAACGGCCAAAAACGAGTACAAATATCACGCGGTATTCATACTCCAGGAGGACCGGTTAGACAGGTTTCCTGCTGTTGACCAATCAGTTACCTGGATTTCTCGCGCCAATTCTGTTCCGCTTCGCCATACTTCGCATACGCTCAGTGGATAGAGCGCCCACCCGGTGTTCGGGAGGTCATTGGTTTGATTGCTGGTTGGGGAATCAGAAATTATCTTTGTCCCATGCTCTTGTCATGTAGATAAATTCACTTTTCATAATTCATATTTTATGCCATACCGTAGAAAATGCAGTGACCAATGCAATCAATGCGACATGTGCATGGTGCATGATAGAAAGGTTTGAATGTAATATTGTCAATTATTATTCATTCAAACTATTTCTCCATTTCTGATTGGTTAAAACCACACACATGATTCACCATAACCAGCTGCTGTTGACCAAATTTGGAAAGAATCTTTGTCATATTGAACCAATGACATCAAAAGTGTAGCCTGCTGCAGATTATTGATACCATTGACC
>JAHPZR010052115.1:47500-54898 GCA_019787425.1 Platygyra sinensis
AAATTCTATGGGTAGACAGGCAATTTCACTCGTAGCTTCAAGGGAAAATTTTAGCATACTCAGTCACAACAAGCGCTTTGGGTTACGACCCTTATTGACAGGGCTGTAATACAAATGTGAACCAAGGTTGTAATAATACTAATGTTTTTGAAGAAAGAAAGAAAGCTATTAAGAGAATTTCTCAGTCCGCTTTTACCTCTAAGATTTTGTCTTACCGGTAATTACCTCTGAACATTTTTCTCAGTACTGGCAGACAATTTGTTAATAGAAAATAGGTGGTTACATTCAACACAAGGGTTCTTTGATTTTTAGTGAAACAAAGCTGCTTCCTCTGATGTTACAATATTAATGGTGTGCTCATTAATTCCACAGGATTTCTTTTACTCACGTATGAATTACCAAGAGCCTAGCCTTCAATCCGCGCCTCATCAAACATTCCAACAAGAGGTCTGACGTGATTTTAGTTCTCTAATATGCACAGTGGGTCCAGGGATACTTGCAAAAAACAAATTAGGTTGGGGTGTGTCATTGAAACCATAAAATACCCAGTTAACTTCTTAGACTTGAGCTGTGAATTAGAGTTTCTGACATTTTGTTTGCAGTGATCTATCAAATGAGTTTATTTTTTGTTAGAATAATGGTTTCTCTAATTTACATTGTACATAGTATACATGGTACCACTCTCATTTTTTTTTTCAATGAAGTAAAAGAAAACATTATAAATGACTGTGTTCAGGTAATTCCCATTACAAGCATTTGAAGGGGTGAGTGTCAACAAAGCCCTAAGTGACTTTTAAAAAATGTTGAGGCAGCCAGGATTAAACTACCTACAAGTACTTGTTACAGTTTACTCTTGTCTTCATTATTGTCCAGAAAGAACTAGTAATAACTACTGGTTCTTTTGAAACGATAACTAAAACCAGTCAGTAAACTGTGAAAATTGCTGGTAGGTATTTCAATCCTAACTGCATCAAAATTTTCAAATCACTTAGGGCTTTATTCCACTCACCCCTTCAATTTGTTTAACTAATTTCCCTTTTGCGCATGTAACATCATCATCAGTGGGAGAACACTCGGAAATGTTAAAATAAGGGTATCTAATCAGTTCAATGGTTGCTCATGATTGATAGCTTAACAAAGGTACCATTTTTATGCAAACTAAATCAAATTATTTTATATCCTTGAACTTTTTTAGGTTGAGTGGCTGGATCAGTTATTTTCAGGTAAGATGCCCTTTAATCCAATTCAAACTCATGTGTTGGGAAAATCCCAGGCTGTCCAGTGATCCATCTAGAAATAATTGGCAGTAGTGAGTCCAGGGATTTGCACAGCCAAAAACCTGTGAGTCCCTCAGACAAAAGTGTAAGTCCCATACAGCATTTTAGCTCCTTTCCTGTGCAGGATGCATTGCTCGAGTTCGTGGAACGTCCGTAGCTTTGTAACCAGGCAATTTCAAACTAGTTTCCAGGCTCTTGGGTCAAAGGTCTGGAGGTTAAAAATTCGTCACAAACAAACTGGCGTGTTTTCGTCACTGTTTTAGGAGACAAAACTTCTTCGAAATAACCAATCACTTCAGAATTTTTGCTTTTGGGATTGCAAGGAAGCTGCTTTATTGCTAATACGGCACAATTTTTTGTCTTATGTGATGCGGATGGTAACAAAGTACTGCCGTTCCGTATCGCCTAATCCTGTCAGATGCCCTGTCAAGAGAGCAAAAGACATTAGCTTTGATCGTAGTTGTAATTTTTTGCATCCAAATAAACGCATAGGGGACTAAATTTTTGCATCCTTTTGGAAATTTATGAGTCTGAGACATGGGACGCGCAGGTAGATGGATCACTGACCGTCTCGGATTTTACTGTTTTCCGACCATCCCAGATTTTCCCTACTAATGAAAACTCAAAATCGTACATATCCCTGATCGTCTGGGATGAACAGGGACAAATCTGGAGAATCAGGAGCGTTTCTATTTTCCTGACACATCCCAGATTTCTGCAATGATTGGTAATCATTCCCGACAAATGAAAACTCAAATTTGTATCTTCGGGACATCGGCGTCTGTTGGTGATGGATTTTACCAATCCCTAAATTACTGGGTTCCAGTTCCCCTATCACAAATTATTGAGAATATCTGGACAGACCTCTTCGCGAATATCCAATGTATCGCCAAAATCTGGGATGGTCTGCAAAAAGTAAAATCCCCAATCATCTGGGATTTTCCTGACATATGAAATATTCAAAACCAGGCTTAGTAGATATTCTGCAAATTTGAGGAAGCTTTGGATATAAGCACCTCTTAAATCGTGCTGCGAGTGTAAAGTAATTTTCATGTGTGCGAAATACCACATTATTATAATTTCTAAGAGGGCATTGTAACAAATCCTGCAATCAATTCATTCATCTGATTGGTTCTTAGTGGAATCCTGATTTCCCTATCTCTGATAGGCTCGATTTCCGCTGCTCTCTCGTGTCTGGTCTACCCTCCCCGAGAAGAACGGCTGGACGCGTGAGCGGGAAACCATGTCTGTGACGTCAATTCATAATTTAATTCATACGGTGCTCGTCACCGGAAACGTTTACAACCTACAGCTCTAAACATTTGTGAGTTTGCCATTCTATTTTTTTTTATTTTGGCCTTTCCAACCTATTTTGTTTTCCATTATTGCTGCACGAATGCTGTATTCTATGGAAGAGGTCGTTTTTTGAGTAGAAGAGCGCCGTTCGACTGTGGTTTAGCAAACTGGTCATGCATGTCAAGATCTGTCAAAGGTGACATGTTGGTCTGCATGGTTTCTGCTGCAATTTGTCACGTATGTTTTGCTAGTCGGTTTGTTTTACTCACGATGTAGCTCATTTAAAAAATAATTTTGTCGGGTTCGCCAAAGACTGGTGTCGATGTCCTTATAAATTGTAATACTTCTATTTGCCTGACTGGTTCGTCTCTTGAGCTCAACGTCTAGCTTGATCTGAATCTTTGCTGACTTTGTTATCTGACGTTCCAGAACCCAGAGATTCATACATTGTTGGCTGGAAAATGAACACACCTTGGCAATTGACAAACCTTTCTAGCGTTTTTCGTCGTGAATTTTTAAACTTTCGATATTAATTGTCTCTGAAGTCCTCTGTATACCATTTATCAATTCCACAACGTCTGCCATCACGGGCCGCAATCCAAACTGGCGAGATAATTTATGCCCGACAAAAATCTGCGGGCGGTTACCTGATTGGTTAAGACTAACAAAAGAATCCTCACGCATCCAGCTGTGCATTCGGGGAGGAGCGCGGGCTCATTTCCCGAAAAGCGGCTGGTAATCGAGCCTTATATATCTCTGAGGGTCATGGTAATATGTGCATGATGTCTGCATGGAAAAGATCAACATAATTATGATTAGTAAATTAAAGCGATTTGAGATTTACCAGGTTAGGGATGACTTGGGACTTGAAGATGCTGCCCACGGCCGCAGGTTGAGGAAAGCGTTTTCAAGGCCTTGGTCACCATAATATGGACAGACCCAAAGCCGGCAAAAAAAACATTATGTCAATAGCTTGTAAACCTGGTGAAATTTATTTTTTTTTTATTTGTTATTTTAGATGGAGCAGGTTATGCTCTTGGAAGATTGAATGGTTCTGACACCTGGTAAGTTCTCAAAGATGGCAACAGGCAACAACTCACTTTGTGCTGATTTTGATTAAACAACTCTAAAGCTTATTAAGAATTAACTACAGTAGTTAGGCTAATTTTGCTGGTTGTTTCTCATACACCCCCATTAAAATACTGGATACATGTCACATAATGTATCTTCATATAATTATTTCCCTGTTACTTTAACTTAATCTTGCCACAAATGTCTTAAATGTCCAAAGAATGGGTTTTTTTGGCAAAAAGCTCCAGGAATCGATGGGTTTGTTTTCATTCAAATCAAACGTAACTTCATATGAGGTTTTGAAACAGATGCATGAGGTAACTCAGAAATTGCCCTTTGTAATCTAGAATGTGGGGGGGGGGGGGGGGGTAACCCTATACACTGTAGGAGGCCATCAACATATGAACTCAGCTACACTGTAAATGACCATGCTCTCCATGAGTTCTCATAGCTCAGTGGATAGAGCACCCACCCGGTGTTTAGTGGGTTATGGTTTTTTTTCCCTGGTGGGGACTCAGATTTTTTTCTTTTCCCCTGCTTGTGTCATGTTGATCAATTCACCTTTTACATACATGTAGAATATGCTTATGGTTTGTTACCTTAGCATGTTGTAAATGATAAATGTCATATTGTTTCTCAGGTATCTTTATACTCTTCACAACATTCTACCAGGAGTTACCCAGCCTGACCAAACATTGGAGATATCCTTCAGAACAAAACAGAAGTACTTTTAGATAAATTATAATAAAATAGATTAAAATAATGCAAACTTACATACTATTTACACAGTCTGTTTGTGAGCCAAGGAGCCGATCATGTGAGAGCTTATCCTGGTTTCTGTAGCATGGAGTGACTAAGAGTATTTCAGCCAATCTACTCCCTCCTGGATGGTATGCTAGTCCATCACAGGGTGACCCCCTGCATTAACTTTGCCGGTAGCCACGACAGCATTGAAGAATGAATATTCAAGTTTTTATTACTGTAAATCCTTCCATCCATGTCACCCGCACTCCATAACATTTTTGAATGGTTGTTACTTGTTTTATATTTTGTTTGTCATACACAACGAAAAAATATGTCTGACTAAATTAAAATACAAGAGACAGAAAGTAATGAGAGGCCTTGGAAGAACCACAAGGTTAACAATATTTGTATGACCTCCTTGTTCATTTGTTAGTGACGTTTTATTAACCATTATCACCGTGACTCACTGACGTCATTATGAATCCTTAACCTGCACACATTTTGATGCTTGATCTTGATAGAGAAGTCATGAGCAAGTTCTACAAGACAATATCTTCTGATGCAGATGAAGTGACTATAGTAAGCTAGTAGTTGTAGAATTGATTCTTTTTATCATTCAACTTTCATACACTGTATGAATTCCAATTCTCTGGTTGGTTGATTTGTGCCACATGACACTGGGTTGTGACCAAACAACCTCCTTGACGTCATTATCATGGTGTAATAGCCATGGTGTAAATTCTATACACCACTGTCATTACACCATGGCTTCGGCTAACTCAAAGTTTGACGATTTTTGTTTGCACTGTATTCAATTTGAATAATAAAAATGTTAAAGCACTCATTGCTCGTGAATTATCAGGATTTACCTGCACAAGTTCACTAACAACGAACTCGAAATTTTCAATACCGCACTCGGTGGCCTCGTGCGGTATTGAAATTTCTCATTCATTGTTAGTGAACTTGTGCAGGTAAATCCCGATAATTCACTCGCTGAGTGTGTTAACCTGTAAATAAAACCTTTTTTTGACAAAAGCACTCCTTTGTGCTTGATTTTTGTTCTGCTTCATACATGTTGTTATTGTGCTTATGAAATTAAATTGATTTTGCCCGCTAAGTCTGAGTTAGTGGTATATACTACGTGTAGAATCCAATGTCCATATTCATTTGGTCAAAAGACGATTTTAATCAATCTAATCAGTCATTTGTGTGCAGGAGGAGAGCAGTAGAGGTAAGAGCACTCGCCTCCCACCAAAGTGGCCCATGTTCGATTTCAGCCCAGTGTCATATATGGGTTGAGTTTGCTGTTGGTTCATGCTTTCAAGGGTTTTTCTCTGGATAGCCCAGTTTTCCACCCTCCTAAACAAAAAAAACCATATTTCCAAATTCCAATTCAATCAGGATTGAGGAGCTACATGAAAACCAGTTCTGGCAGATGCGACTTCCTCTCTGAGTATTTTATATCTTTAAGGGTAGTTTAGCACCTCTTATAATTGTTCTTTTTTGCCTAGGCTACAGGTATTAGTGGCTTTCTTCCTGGTGCAATGATTGATGCTGCTTTGTTTGATCCTTGTGGCTATTCAGCCAATGGACTTCTTGATGTAAGTATTCAAGTCTTGCAACTGCTATGAAACCATCCATAAGTAAACCTTTAGTTATAGGAAAAGTGTTTTCATACAAGAAATGTGTGCTTTTAAATATCAATGGTTAAAAATGTAAATAAATGTTTGCATGTGGCTGGACTATGAGTGAGTGACCATGCACTATAGTTTTCTTCTTAAACACGGAGCGATCCTATAAAAGGTAAGGACACGCCCCCTTGAAGCACTTTGTTGGCTTTCCTGTGCAATTGAAAGCCAGAATAATGGTCGCATAACATAGTAGTTGTGGAGAAAAAACGTTTTTTTCGTCAAACCAACAGAGTCATTTACGTAGAATAATATAAGGTAAATAATAAAAATATGGTGAAAATAAAACTTATGTTAACACTTAAGATGCTGGCTTTGGAAGACCAAAGACGATGAATTATCTTCGTCATCCCTGCACGTGGAACATTCAAATTTCGCCACTAACTAAAATAGCAAAGCTGATGCCTGCGAGGTATCTGTTTTCGTTTATCTCAGCGTGCTGAGAATGAAACGAAATCTCGTAAGAGGTGATTTTGGTCAGCTTGTGAACACAGACGGATTTCGGTGGGATATTTAAAATTATTCCGGTTTATGAGCGTTATGATGGTGCAAACAAAATGCAAATTAAACAACACTGAGCTATTCCTCAAACTGTTCCATATTCAGAGCAAAGAAATTGGAAACAACAAGTACTACGAAGAAACAACAGAACTTGAAAAATGGAAAAGTGAGATTTCGCCTGAATATTGAGGTTAGAAAGGAAATGGAAGACTCAAGGCTGAATGACATAAAACAAATGATTACGTTCGTAAAAGGTCGACTGAGTTTTAGCTGCAAGAGTACAACAGCAGCTAATGTTGACCTTACGGAATCTCTTTTAGATAACTGGCTGAAGAATAATCATATTACCGCAGATAAAATATATTACCTTCGCAGTCTGTTTGTATTTATTGTACAAATTTTTGTTTTCAAATTTATTTCCCAACCGCAGAAAACCGGCAGAAAAACAGAATCTTGTGGCAACTCCCTAAAATTAGACTTGAGTGAAGAAGTCAATCAAATGGGAGCATTGGCCGTCCGTTGGGATTTGTGATTGACAGGCTGAACACCTCAGCCTCGTTATATAGGATCGCTCCGTGTTTAATGGTGTCTGTTAGCAAAGATCCACTGGACTACATGTATATTAGCTGCAAGACCACAAAGCTGATTAAGTGGTTATAATAGTTTTGTCTTTGGCTGTGAAATATCATTGTTAGATGAGAAGAGCATTTCCTCAGGTAGAAATGACAGATTCTATCATCATGGCAACCTTCAGCTGTAGGGTTGAATATTTCAATCACCAATGTTAGAAAAATGTTATTCTCACAGCTGCTGGCACATTT
>JAHPZR010052116.1:0-11586 GCA_019787425.1 Platygyra sinensis
CAAAGCCAAAGCCTTTCGGGCAAATGCACTGAAATGATCCCAATGTATTTTCACACTCTGCCTTGCCTCCACAAGCTGGTTCCTTTTTCCCGCTGCATTCATCAGTATCTGTGGCAGTAAATTGATGAAGATGTAACACGCTCTATGACAGCTGGTTACACGAGGAAGAGTCGGTTTCCGTGACATAAACTCACCAGAATGGTCTGAATGCGTTGTGATCTTACAGGAACTTAAGAGAAGGAATTAGTCACTTTTCTTTTACCTGCCCCTTGATCATCTCCTTGGGGAGAGCTCCCATATAGGAAAGAACGGGGTATTCTGGCGAAACTTTCGATATAACCCCTATGGGGTACCTAACCCTAACCCTAAGTTTGTTGGCGTACGTTGAGAATATTTTTGAACCTAACACAATATTTACTGTTACATTTTTAAGTCAATACCAGGAGGGAGGGGGTGTCTCTAGGCAAATCAGTGCAGTTTAGTCATAACTACCAGTGTGACGTCACGTCATACATCGGTGATTTTCGTTATGGCGGCCAAATGTTTTGGTTCGTTAACTGAACGAAATGTGGAAATTTCTAACTTTTTGATGATTCGATTACTTTGTTCAATGTTACCCAGGATTCAAAATATATGAAAGACTTCTTTGCAGTAATTTTCGGTAGGATAAGGTATTCGAAAGCCTCATATTTTGAGTAGAAACATACTAACAAGTGCCTGAGACGTCGACAAAGTTTAATGGATTGACAACGTTCTTCCGGAGCCCACGCAGAAATGCGGAGATGTCCTGATCCCAGAATAGGAGGTTTGGTACATGATATATTAAATTTGCTCTGTGCTGAGAATTAAGCCTTCAGTAATTATAGGTTCGTCTCAAGTCCCGACGCCAATTCTGGGCAAGCCGAGCGAAGCTTCGACTTGTTGCTATGTGACGTTACACTGGCAGTGATGAGTCGGTCTCTGAAAGATACTCGAAAACAATAGAGTCACCCCCTCCCTCCTGGTCAATATCCTAAAAAATACTACTCCCGCTGTGAATCTCTTGAGGCTGAACACTCCAACGGAGACCAAAACCGCGATTTTAACTCCCAAAAGGGAAGACTAGAAATCCCGTGTTTGTTACATAAGGGTCAATGCCTAGGATATCTCTAGCACAATCAGGGATTACGAGGCTAAAACTATACCTAGAAATGTTTTCGCTAAATCTAGGAAGAGGGTCTGAAAGAGTATTCTCGAAATACGGGATTTGACCACAATACGGTACAGGAATCGGGAAAAAGATAAATATCTTGACGGGATCCGGCACTCGCTAAAATTTGGGCATGAAATGGTTGTTTTTTTCGCCCGTTTGTTGGGAATTCGGGAAATTGTCATGACCCAAATAAACGTTCTGGGGGCGAAAGCCGCTGGTGTCTCTTTCAAACCTGCCAGAGAGCGTAGCAGATCCTGGTATACCGGAACGACCTTTTGTTAAGTTTGCCCACAGGCATTTTTTCGCTTTTCGTGCGCTCTTTTCCGTGCCGCACCCTGACTAACTGAACGCCTGGAAGATGCTATTAAAATTTTAATTTATAGACCATTGTCACTGAAAAGCCTTCTTTAGGGAGTGTCAATAAACTTTTTATTGCATTGTCATTGATTCTTCCATCCTCAGCGACAGATCTCTCATCCACGTTGGTTTTAACGTCCTTGTGCCTCATTTCAAGCGGTGTTGCTTGTGTAGCCCATACCGTTTGTTCATTTCAAAATGATGGCCATCTCATCCAACCTCGCGGCAAATTCTTTATCCTACCAAATCATGAAGATTTGGGCCAATAACCTGTTAACTACAAAGCAATCACACCACCTTTCTGGCTAAGAAAAATGGGATTCTGTATATAGCGATGAAAATTTACGGGATGCGGGATTCTCGTGAAAAAGGAGCGGGAATTCGGAATCATGCAGGCCCCCACTTCCAGACCCTCTAGGTACTGAGCACAGATATTTCATCCAAGACTAAGTTTTAAACACCTCAGGGCAATAACTCAGGGTTTGGAGCTTTACTGACTATTTATTAAGATCAACATAATCCAATTCTGAAAAAAAATTTAAAAAAGCATGGTTAAATATATATATGCACTAAATCCGACAACTTAAGAACTCACCATAGCAGTTCTTTCCATCCCCATTTTCACTCTTAAAGCCGCCGAAACAGTTGCACGCGAATGATCCCGGGAGGTTTCTGCACACAGAGTGTGAACCGCAGATATTTTTGTCAACGCACTCATCCTTATCTGTATCGAAACAAAGCGGTAAGAACCTAGGGGTAATATTCACGGTAAGAATCTACTGCTATTTCGTTTTTCTCCAATACAGTGTTGTGGCCATTTTCCGACATAAAGCCAGTGCTATCACGTCATTGACACGATGTGACGTCACAGTGTTCTACGTTCTACGTAATAATTTTCCAGTCTTTTTCATAGTGATAGAAAAGCCCCACTTTACAAAACGCCAATGTTAAACAGCATAGAATAGCTTTTCATTTTATATACTTTATTCGGAGTGTATTTGCAAGTCCTAGCCTTTTCTGAGCTTTGTATAGGCATGGTTTTCCCGTTAACGTTTCCACCAGTATGGTAAAGATAACTAAAGCCTACTTACCGACACATTTTTTGGCCTCGAAATGATATCCCTTAATGCAGTCACACAGATTTATGCCTTTGGTGTCATTGCAAAATTGGTTCGACTCGCAGTCTTCGTCATCTGAGCATGATTTTAAGGCTTTTAATCGTCAGAAAAAAAAAATGAGCTTTAGCAAATTGGCCACACACTTGTTAATAACGTATGACATTAGTAATGATTACTTTGTTTCTTAACTTTTTTTATTTATTATCTGCTAGCCTATATGATAAAAAGATTGTGTTTTATATTCTAGGATTTAGGAGGTTCATCTCGTATAAGCCTTGTGGTTTCTTATGGCCATCCTTGCCACTTCTATTAATTTATGAATTTATGAATGTATTTATTATTCCGTGATGTATAACTAATTGTGGCTAATAAAACTGAAACTGAAACTGATGTCTTGAAATTCTGTAGAGAAATTACTTTTATTCCACTAGAAATTGCAAATCATTAAACAAAGAGCAAGTACGCCAGCGGCAATATGAAGATTATTTACCCAAGCTGCAAAAGGGAATCTACATACAGCTCCATTCAATAACTTATAAAGAACGAGGAAATCAATCACAAACTTTTTTTAGAAACTTTATTCACTATATAGCTTTTATTTAATTCACCTCCTTAAGAACAGTGAATTTTACTTACGAAAGCAATATGTCTGACCATCTCCAAAGTATCCATGGTTACATGCACACTTGTAAGATCCAACTGTGTTCGTGCACGAGGCTTTCTCGTGACATAACTTGCTATTACTTGAGCATTCATCAATATCTGATGAATAACAACGGCAAATTCGTCGTTAAAATAGCCGTCACCATTAAGTTTACTTACACATCCCCTAGAGGGAAGCGTTGCCACTGTCTCTCCTCGGTTACCGTTAATTTCACACCTGACAGCTAAGCTTATGTAACCTGCGATCAGGCGTCCCTTATATTTTTTGTCCCGACGAGAAGGTACCTTCCCGCCGCGACTAAAAAATGTAAGGGACCCCTGATCGCAGGTTAAAGCTTATGTATAACATAGTGTGGAATATTGTAGTTTTCAGAGGTTTTCAGGGGTTTATAGTTAAAAATATCGAGGTGAGTCAACGGAGGCAAACGATCTTATCATATTTTGTAGAAGTGGGTCTTTGCGTAAATAGTTCTAAATGTTACTAACGTTTTCACAAGATTTAACCCTTTTAAGAGGCATTTCAAACCGCCGCACAGATGCAAGAAGATATAAGAAGAACGGAATTCGATGGTGCATTTTGCCAAAAATTCAAACTTCTAGTCGATAGATTTTCTTCATATTTTCTCCAAACGTAGAACATCAGTAGAGAAAATGATCCATCGAAAGAAAAATTGGGGTCACCGTACGTCTAAGATCGTTAAATCCAGGCAAAGCTCTAGCAATGGCCATCTGCCCTATCATTTGTTTATTTTATGACTTAGCGCGCGCGCTCATGTATGACGTGACATAACTTGAATTTGCGTGCGCAGTAAGGATGTGCAGAAACAATTAGCGCGAACGTCCTTAAGCGGGATTAAGGTATAGATATACTTAACGTGAAATTCTTACTCTTGACCTAAAGATTGCTTAAAGATGTAATTCATTCGAATTTACATTGTATAAGCTGGGTTTACTTTGAAAAGGCCTTGTATGCACAACTTGAGCATCACAATGGCGGATCTACTGGATATACTTCAAATTTTCGAAACTCGGTGTTTGAAGGAAATATATCTCAAGTTGTGGAAATTAATAATGAGCTGCACAATCCAATTCAATTGAACATCGAAACACTATCAAGACATGAAATTAAATGTACGTATAAGTTTATACTTTCAGCGGTAAGCTAAAAAGTTAAACTTTTAAGCAAAGCAAAAAGACTGAGAGACAAAATAGATATTTCACAATGTGCTTTATTAAACATGACTGTAAAAGTCATAACAGCACTAGAGACTTCCTTTACATTTTTGTCTATACATATGTGTCTACCAATAAAATATTGAATGCCTATGCAGTGGCATTTCAAATGAAATTATTCACCAAAACCTTTTTCACACACTTTTGAAGGCATTCATTGTATGTCAATGTCATTTGATTTTTTATCCCTAAATGTAATTTTATGCAATGAAATATGGAGAAGCATGTAATAACATTGAAATGTGGTCTGATTTACTGGTAATATCTATCTGTTAAAATTTTCTCACTTTTAAATCACCATATGCCTTTAGAGGTATCTCACACAAAGGGATGTAGCACCTCCAGTTTAATCTATGGACACTGTATGTTACCCCATATCAAATTAAAACTTACAGAGCTGGCTATCAAACCATACCAAGGACTTTCACAGGATTAAAGAATCAAATGAAGCGACAATTCAAAAATCACTCTCGGAGAATAAAAGTCTCCATTTACCATTTAAGCCTTAAGCCCTAGGTACTTTGTAACTTCCAGTGCGCTTATGAACATCTTGTTCATACATGTCCTTAGCGACATCAGTTTTCCAACGGCTATGAAGTTTTTTAAATAACCTATCTGAGGTAGAGTTACACTATGATGTATAGGACCGAAGTAATACGACCTGATCTATGACTGTAACATTTCGGATCGAGTCCTAGCTGGTGGTTCGATGTAACTTTTTCTGGACCATACAAAGCATTTTCAATTGGCGTTTTTACAATCCTCTCCTTGATCTGATCGGTGTGAAAATTACCGTTTTTAGAAAAGTTTGAGATCTTTGAATTCCTTCAGATATCCGACTCGCTTTCTCTTTTTCAGTCAAGAAGAGGTCTTCGTAAAGCTTGATCAGGTCATATCCATTCGTATCCTGCAATATTTCTCCAGCGAATTTGACGGTGAATCTGTCAACCAATGCTTTCGCGAATATGTTCACCAAAAAGCTATTCACATGAAAACTCAATTTTTAAGTCGAAGATTAATGCTAATGTCCACGAAACCAACACGACTTCGTCATCAAGCTTTGAAACGGGGATGAGAAGAATTTCACCCGGAGATGATTTGTTCGGATTGAATGCGACTCGGTGAATCACGTGATCAGCTTTCAACGCGTTTGATGTCTTCTCTTCATGAGAAGGGTTGTTTATTTCACTGACTTCCATTTTCAATTGAACATTATATTTCTGTATTCAAAAATATTTGAAACAGATCCACTCACGTAATGAGGATGAGGACGATGAGAAGGAAGAAGAAGACGACATCAATCCTTTCCAATCATCAGCTCCCGGTCCCTCAGGAGAAAATATTGCTTTGACAACGATGAACAGAGAAGAAGAAAAAGAACATAGAAACATCTTTCATCATCATTGATGTTTCTTACAGTAAAAAAGGTGGATTGTAGGTGAAGATGTTTGGGGGAGGAAAGAAAGCTTACGACTTGTACTCTGAGAGGTACTAAGATTGAGAGGTTAAATCCAAATCTTCCAAAACAAATAAGGCTCTCGGTACAGAGCGTGAAGCTCTGATTGCTGCAAAAGAGAAAGGAAGAACTGCAGAATTATCTATCACCCCAGAGAAGATTTGATAATTCCTGAAGATGAGAATGAATATAGAACGATCCTGACGGATGTTGAACTAATTCGGGGTTGCCAGGGGAACAGACTGACCGGTTACTTCGCCACTAGCTTCGCCCGAGGTTTCTGTAGACTCGTTTTTCCTGGACATTTTACAATCGGTAACGGGCAAACAGTGATCATGAAAGCAGCTCGTACTGCTTGTGAGAGAAAAGAAGAACATTCTGTGCAATACTGAATATGAGCGTACAGACATAATAGAGACGTTTTGCATAACTCCACTACATACGCTAATTATCCACTGTCGTGGGAAACACCTACTAAATATGCAAATAGTATTCTGGTGTGAAATTCCGAATAAAAGAACTAGCAAAAATAGGTCAATTCCGAATGTCTTTTGCCTCTGTGTCAAAACGAGTCTTCGCACGAAATCATTCATATGAAAATGCGCCCCCCTACAGGTTCATTTTCATGCAAATCAAACTCAATTGATATGAAGGGTTCTGCACGAAGACTCGTTTTGAAACAGAGCCCTAAGGTCACTCTGAAATTGCCTTTTGTCAATGAATGGAAATTCAAACAATCTTCATGACTTTATGACACCCATGACATTTTGAATTTACCTAACTATTTTTTTTTTAAATTTGCACTGCTTATTCTGTCTGATGAACGGATTCGGGTTTAAGCCAAGCTTGAGTATAATGTGCTACTTGTTTCACTTTTACATTTAGATGATATATAGTCAATTATACATCATGAAACAGTACGACATGTCGCTGGCCCAAAAATGTACAAAGTTCTACAACGACGGGCTGAAACCATCGGGGATGGCGCCAAATGGTACCGCTGGCCTGGTATGTCTTCAAATGTTTAATGGTGTGCTCTATAATAATTCGGCATCTCGACATTTTACGATTAAATCTCCTTGCTAGCCTTTGGTGGTGTCTGGGCATAGGTCTAATTTGCGCCGCTCGAGATGGTGTTTCGATGTTCAATTGAATTGGATTGTGCAGCTCATTATTAATTTCCACAACTTGAGATATATTTCCTTCAAACACCGAGTTTCGAAAATTTGAAGTATATCCAGTAGATCCGCCATTGTGATGCTCAAGTTGTGCATACAAGGCCTTTTCAAAGTAAACCCAGCTTATACAATGTAAATTCGAATGAATTACATCTTTAAGCAATCTTTAGGTCAAGAGTAAGAATTTCACGTTAAGTATATCTATACCTTAATCCCGCTTAAGGACGTTCGCGCTAATTGTTTCTGCACATCCTTACTGCGCACGCAAATTCAAGTTATGTCACGTCATACATGAGCGCGCGCGCTAAGTCATAAAATAAACAAATGATAGGGCAGATGGCCATTGCTAGAGCTTTGCCTGGATTTAACGATCTTAGACGTACGGTGACCCCAATTTTTCTTTCGATGGATCATTTTCTCTACTGATGTTCTACGTTTGGAGAAAATATGAAGAAAATCTATCGACTAGAAGTTTGAATTTTTGGCAAAATGCACCATCGAATTCCGTTCTTCTTATATCTTCTTGCATCTGTGCGGCGGTTTGAAATGCCTCTTAAAAGGGTTAAATCTTGTGAAAACGTTAGTAACATTTAGAACTATTTACGCAAAGACCCACTTCTACAAAATATGATAAGATCGTTTGCCTCCGTTGACTCACCTCGATATTTTTAACTATAAACCCCTGAAAACCTCTGAAAACTACAATATTCCACACTATGTTATACATAAGCTTTAACCTGCGATCAGGGGTCCCTTACATTTTTTAGTCGCGGCGGGAAGGTACCTTCTCGTCGGGACAAAAAATATAAGGGACGCCTGATCGCAGGTTACATAAGCTTAGCTGTCAGGTGTGAAATTAACGGTAACCGAGGAGAGACAGTGGCAACGCTTCCCTCTAGGGGATGTGTAAGTAAACTTAATGGTGACGGCTATTTTAACGACGAATTTGCCGTTGTTATTCATCAGATATTGATGAATGCTCAAGTAATAGCAAGTTATGTCACGAGAAAGCCTCGTGCACGAACACAGTTGGATCTTACAAGTGTGCATGTAACCATGGATACTTTGGAGATGGTCAGACATATTGCTTTCGTAAGTAAAATTCACTGTTCTTAAGGAGGTGAATTAAATAAAAGCTATATAGTGAATAAAGTTTCTAAAAAAAGTTTGTGATTGATTTCCTCGTTCTTTATAAGTTATTGAATGGAGCTGTATGTAGATTCCCTTTTGCAGCTTGGGTAAATAATCTTCATATTGCCGCTGGCGTACTTGCTCTTTGTTTAATGATTTGCAATTTCTAGTGGAATAAAAGTAATTTCTCTACAGAATTTCAAGACATCAGTTTCAGTTTCAGTTTTATTAGCCACAATTAGTTATACATCACGGAATAATAAATACATTCATAAATTCATAAATTAATAGAAGTGGCAAGGATGGCCATAAGAAACCACAAGGCTTATACGAGATGAACCTCCTAAATCCTAGAATATAAAACACAATCTTTTTATCATATAGGCTAGCAGATAATAAATAAAAAAAGTTAAGAAACAAAGTAATCATTACTAATGTCATACGTTATTAACAAGTGTGTGGCCAATTTGCTAAAGCTCATTTTTTTTTTCTGACGATTAAAAGCCTTAAAATCATGCTCAGATGACGAAGACTGCGAGTCGAACCAATTTTGCAATGACACCAAAGGCATAAATCTGTGTGACTGCATTAAGGGATATCATTTCGAGGCCAAAAAATGTGTCGGTAAGTAGGCTTTAGTTATCTTTACCATACTGGTGGAAACGTTAACGGGAAAACCATGCCTATACAAAGCTCAGAAAAGGCTAGGACTTGCAAATACACTCCGAATAAAGTATATAAAATGAAAAGCTATTCTATGCTGTTTAACATTGGCGTTTTGTAAAGTGGGGCTTTTCTATCACTATGAAAAAGACTGGAAAATTATTACGTAGAACGTAGAACACTGTGACGTCACATCGTGTCAATGACGTGATAGCACTGGCTTTATGTCGGAAAATGGCCACAACACTGTATTGGAGAAAAACGAAATAGCAGTAGATTCTTACCGTGAATATTACCCCTAGGTTCTTACCGCTTTGTTTCGATACAGATAAGGATGAGTGCGTTGACAAAAATATCTGCGGTTCACACTCTGTGTGCAGAAACCTCCCGGGATCATTCGCGTGCAACTGTTTCGGCGGCTTTAAGAGTGAAAATGGGGATGGAAAGAACTGCTATGGTGAGTTCTTAAGTTGTCGGATTTAGTGCATATATATATTTAACCATGCTTTTTTAAATTTTTTTTCAGAATTGGATTATGTTGATCTTAATAAATAGTCAGTAAAGCTCCAAACCCTGAGTTATTGCCCTGAGGTGTTTAAAACTTAGTCTTGGATGAAATATCTGTGCTCAGTACCTAGAGGGTCTGGAAGTGGGGGCCTGCATGATTCCGAATTCCCGCTCCTTTTTCACGAGAATCCCGCATCCCGTAAATTTTCATCGCTATATACAGAATCCCATTTTTCTTAGCCAGAAAGGTGGTGTGATTGCTTTGTAGTTAACAGGTTATTGGCCCAAATCTTCATGATTTGGTAGGATAAAGAATTTGCCGCGAGGTTGGATGAGATGGCCATCATTTTGAAATGAACAAACGGTATGGGCTACACAAGCAACACCGCTTGAAATGAGGCACAAGGACGTTAAAACCAACGTGGATGAGAGATCTGTCGCTGAGGATGGAAGAATCAATGACAATGCAATAAAAAGTTTATTGACACTCCCTAAAGAAGGCTTTTCAGTGACAATGGTCTATAAATTAAAATTTTAATAGCATCTTCCAGGCGTTCAGTTAGTCAGGGTGCGGCACGGAAAAGAGCGCACGAAAAGCGAAAAAATGCCTGTGGGCAAACTTAACAAAAGGTCGTTCCGGTATACCAGGATCTGCTACGCTCTCTGGCAGGTTTGAAAGAGACACCAGCGGCTTTCGCCCCCAGAACGTTTATTTGGGTCATGACAATTTCCCGAATTCCCAACAAACGGGCGAAAAAAACAACCATTTCATGCCCAAATTTTAGCGAGTGCCGGATCCCGTCAAGATATTTATCTTTTTCCCGATTCCTGTACCGTATTGTGGTCAAATCCCGTATTTCGAGAATACTCTTTCAGACCCTCTTCCTAGATTTAGCGAAAACATTTCTAGGTATAGTTTTAGCCTCGTAATCCCTGATTGTGCTAGAGATATCCTAGGCATTGACCCTTATGTAACAAACACGGGATTTCTAGTCTTCCCTTTTGGGAGTTAAAATCGCGGTTTTGGTCTCCGTTGGAGTGTTCAGCCTCAAGAGATTCACAGCGGGAGTAGTATTTTTTAGGATATTGACCAGGAGGGAGGGGGTGACTCTATTGTTTTCGAGTATCTTTCAGAGACCGACTCATCACTGCCAGTGTAACGTCACATAGCAACAAGTCGAAGCTTCGCTCGGCTTGCCCAGAATTGGCGTCGGGACTTGAGACGAACCTATAATTACTGAAGGCTTAATTCTCAGCACAGAGCAAATTTAATATATCATGTACCAAACCTCCTATTCTGGGATCAGGACATCTCCGCATTTCTGCGTGGGCTCCGGAAGAACGTTGTCAATCCATTAAACTTTGTCGACGTCTCAGGCACTTGTTAGTATGTTTCTACTCAAAATATGAGGCTTTCGAATACCTTATCCTACCGAAAATTACTGCAAAGAAGTCTTTCATATATTTTGAATCCTGGGTAACATTGAACAAAGTAATCGAATCATCAAAAAGTTAGAAATTTCCACATTTCGTTCAGTTAACGAACCAAAACATTTGGCCGCCATAACGAAAATCACCGATGTATGACGTGACGTCACACTGGTAGTTATGACTAAACTGCACTGATTTGCCTAGAGACACCCCCTCCCTCCTGGTATTGACTTAAAAATGTAACAGTAAATATTGTGTTAGGTTCAAAAATATTCTCAACGTACGCCAACAAACTTAGGGTTAGGGTTAGGTACCCCATAGGGGTTATATCGAAAGTTTCGCCAGAATACCCCGTTCTTTCCTATATGGGAGCTCTCCCCAAGGAGATGATCAAGGGGCAGGTAAAAGAAAAGTGACTAATTCCTTCTCTTAAGTTCCTGTAAGATCACAACGCATTCAGACCATTCTGGTGAGTTTATGTCACGGAAACCGACTCTTCCTCGTGTAACCAGCTGTCATAGAGCGTGTTACATCTTCATCAATTTACTGCCACAGATACTGATGAATGCAGCGGGAAAAAGGAACCAGCTTGTGGAGGCAAGGCAGAGTGTGAAAATACATTGGGATCATTTCAGTGCATTTGCCCGAAAGGCTTTG
>JAHPZR010052117.1:0-11135 GCA_019787425.1 Platygyra sinensis
AACACGCTCTATGACAGCTGGTTACACGAGGAAGAGTCGGTTTCCGTGACATAAACTCACCAGAATGGTCTGAATGCGTTGTGATCTTACAGGAACTTAAGAGAAGGAATTAGTCACTTTTCTTTTACCTGCCCCTTGATCATCTCCTTGGGGAGAGCTCCCATATAGGAAAGAACGGGGTATTCTGGCGAAACTTTCGATATAACCCCTATGGGGTACCTAACCCTAACCCTAAGTTTGTTGGCGTACGTTGAGAATATTTTTGAACCTAACACAATATTTACTGTTACATTTTTAAGTCAATACCAGGAGGGAGGGGGTGTCTCTAGGCAAATCAGTGCAGTTTAGTCATAACTACCAGTGTGACGTCACGTCATACATCGGTGATTTTCGTTATGGCGGCCAAATGTTTTGGTTCGTTAACTGAACGAAATGTGGAAATTTCTAACTTTTTGATGATTCGATTACTTTGTTCAATGTTACCCAGGATTCAAAATATATGAAAGACTTCTTTGCAGTAATTTTCGGTAGGATAAGGTATTCGAAAGCCTCATATTTTGAGTAGAAACATACTAACAAGTGCCTGAGACGTCGACAAAGTTTAATGGATTGACAACGTTCTTCCGGAGCCCACGCAGAAATGCGGAGATGTCCTGATCCCAGAATAGGAGGTTTGGTACATGATATATTAAATTTGCTCTGTGCTGAGAATTAAGCCTTCAGTAATTATAGGTTCGTCTCAAGTCCCGACGCCAATTCTGGGCAAGCCGAGCGAAGCTTCGACTTGTTGCTATGTGACGTTACACTGGCAGTGATGAGTCGGTCTCTGAAAGATACTCGAAAACAATAGAGTCACCCCCTCCCTCCTGGTCAATATCCTAAAAAATACTACTCCCGCTGTGAATCTCTTGAGGCTGAACACTCCAACGGAGACCAAAACCGCGATTTTAACTCCCAAAAGGGAAGACTAGAAATCCCGTGTTTGTTACATAAGGGTCAATGCCTAGGATATCTCTAGCACAATCAGGGATTACGAGGCTAAAACTATACCTAGAAATGTTTTCGCTAAATCTAGGAAGAGGGTCTGAAAGAGTATTCTCGAAATACGGGATTTGACCACAATACGGTACAGGAATCGGGAAAAAGATAAATATCTTGACGGGATCCGGCACTCGCTAAAATTTGGGCATGAAATGGTTGTTTTTTTCGCCCGTTTGTTGGGAATTCGGGAAATTGTCATGACCCAAATAAACGTTCTGGGGGCGAAAGCCGCTGGTGTCTCTTTCAAACCTGCCAGAGAGCGTAGCAGATCCTGGTATACCGGAACGACCTTTTGTTAAGTTTGCCCACAGGCATTTTTTCGCTTTTCGTGCGCTCTTTTCCGTGCCGCACCCTGACTAACTGAACGCCTGGAAGATGCTATTAAAATTTTAATTTATAGACCATTGTCACTGAAAAGCCTTCTTTAGGGAGTGTCATAAACTTTTTATTGCATTGTCATTGATTCTTCCATCCTCAGCGACAGATCTCTCATCCACGTTGGTTTTAACGTCCTTGTGCCTCATTTCAAGCGGTGTTGCTTGTGTAGCCCATACCGTTTGTTCATTTCAAAATGATGGCCATCTCATCCAACCTCGCGGCAAATTCTTTATCCTACCAAATCATGAAGATTTGGGCCAATAACCTGTTAACTACAAAGCAATCACACCACCTTTCTGGCTAAGAAAAATGGGATTCTGTATATAGCGATGAAAATTTACGGGATGCGGGATTCTCGTGAAAAAGGAGCGGGAATTCGGAATCATGCAGGCCCCCACTTCCAGACCCTCTAGGTACTGAGCACAGATATTTCATCCAAGACTAAGTTTTAAACACCTCAGGGCAATAACTCAGGGTTTGGAGCTTTACTGACTATTTATTAAGATCAACATAATCCAATTCTGAAAAAAAATTTAAAAAAGCATGGTTAAATATATATATGCACTAAATCCGACAACTTAAGAACTCACCATAGCAGTTCTTTCCATCCCCATTTTCACTCTTAAAGCCGCCGAAACAGTTGCACGCGAATGATCCCGGGAGGTTTCTGCACACAGAGTGTGAACCGCAGATATTTTTGTCAACGCACTCATCCTTATCTGTATCGAAACAAAGCGGTAAGAACCTAGGGGTAATATTCACGGTAAGAATCTACTGCTATTTCGTTTTTCTCCAATACAGTGTTGTGGCCATTTTCCGACATAAAGCCAGTGCTATCACGTCATTGACACGATGTGACGTCACAGTGTTCTACGTTCTACGTAATAATTTTCCAGTCTTTTTCATAGTGATAGAAAAGCCCCACTTTACAAAACGCCAATGTTAAACAGCATAGAATAGCTTTTCATTTTATATACTTTATTCGGAGTGTATTTGCAAGTCCTAGCCTTTTCTGAGCTTTGTATAGGCATGGTTTTCCCGTTAACGTTTCCACCAGTATGGTAAAGATAACTAAAGCCTACTTACCGACACATTTTTTGGCCTCGAAATGATATCCCTTAATGCAGTCACACAGATTTATGCCTTTGGTGTCATTGCAAAATTGGTTCGACTCGCAGTCTTCGTCATCTGAGCATGATTTTAAGGCTTTTTAATCGTCAGAAAAAAAAAATGAGCTTTAGCAAATTGGCCACACACTTGTTAATAACGTATGACATTAGTAATGATTACTTTGTTTCTTAACTTTTTTTATTTATTATCTGCTAGCCTATATGATAAAAAGATTGTGTTTTATATTCTAGGATTTAGGAGGTTCATCTCGTATAAGCCTTGTGGTTTCTTATGGCCATCCTTGCCACTTCTATTAATTTATGAATTTATGAATGTATTTATTATTCCGTGATGTATAACTAATTGTGGCTAATAAAACTGAAACTGAAACTGATGTCTTGAAATTCTGTAGAGAAATTACTTTTATTCCACTAGAAATTGCAAATCATTAAACAAAGAGCAAGTACGCCAGCGGCAATATGAAGATTATTTACCCAAGCTGCAAAAGGGAATCTACATACAGCTCCATTCAATAACTTATAAAGAACGAGGAAATCAATCACAAACTTTTTTTAGAAACTTTATTCACTATATAGCTTTTATTTAATTCACCTCCTTAAGAACAGTGAATTTTACTTACGAAAGCAATATGTCTGACCATCTCCAAAGTATCCATGGTTACATGCACACTTGTAAGATCCAACTGTGTTCGTGCACGAGGCTTTCTCGTGACATAACTTGCTATTACTTGAGCATTCATCAATATCTGATGAATAACAACGGCAAATTCGTCGTTAAAATAGCCGTCACCATTAAGTTTACTTACACATCCCCCAGAGGGAAGCGTTGCCACTGTCTCTCCTCGGTTACCGTTAATTTCACACCTGACAGCTGAAGCTTATGTAACCTACGATCAGGCGTCCCTTATATTTTTTGTCCCAACGAGGAAGGTACCTTCCCGCCGCGACTAAAAATGTAAGGGACCCTGATCGCAGGTTAAAGCTTATGTATAACATAGTGTGGAATATTGTAGTTTTCAGAGGTTTTTATGGGTTTATAGTTAAAATATCGGAGGTGAGTCAACGGAGGCAAACGATCTTATCATATTTTTGTAGAAGTGGGTCTGTTGCGTAAATAGTTCTAAATGTTACTAACGTTTTTCACAAGATTTAACCCTTTTAAGAGGCATTTGAAACCGCCGCACAGATGCAAGAAGATATAAGAAGAACGGAATTCGATGGTGCATTTTGCCAAAAATTCAGACTTCTAGTCGATAGATTTTCTTCATATTTTTCTCTAAACGTAGAACATCAGTAGAGAAAATGATCCATCGAAAGAAAATTGGGGTCACCGTACGTCTAAGATCGTTAAATCCAGGCAAAGCTCTAGCAATGGCCATCTGCCCTATCATTTGTTTATTTTATGACTTAGCGCGCGCGCTCATGCATGACGTGACATAACTTGAATTTGCGTGCGCAGTAAGGATGTGTAGAAACAATTAGCGCGAACGTCCTTAAGCGGGATTAAGGTATAGATATACTTAACGTGAAATTCTTACTCTTGACCTAAAGATTGCTTAAGATGTAATTCATTCGAATTTACATTGTATAAGCTGGGTTTACTTTGAAAAGGCCTTGTATGCACAACTTGAGCATCACAATGGCGATCTTACTGGATATTACTTCAAATTTCGAAACTAGCAAGGAGATTTAATCGTAAAATGTCGAGATGCCGAATTATTATAGAGCACACCATTAAACATTTGAAGACATACCAGGCCAGCGGTACCATTTGGCGCCATCCCCGATGGTTTCAGCCCGTCGTTGTAGAACTTTGTACATTTTTGGGCCAGCGACATGTCGTACTGTTTCATGATGTATAATTGACTATATATCATCTAAATGTAAAAGTGAAACAAGTAGCACATTATACTCAAGCTTGGCTTAAACCCGAATCCGTTCATCAGACAGAATAAGCAGTGCAAATTTAAAAAAAAAATAGTTAGGTAAATTCAAAATGTCATGGGTGTCATAAAGTCATGAAGATTGTTTGAATTTCCATTCATTGACAAAAGGCAATTTCAGAGTGACCTTAGGGCTCTGTTTCAAAACGAGTCTTCGTGCAGAACCCTTCATATCAATTGAGTTTGATTTGCATGAAAATGAACCTGTAGGGGGGCGCATTTTCATATGAATGATTTCGTGCGAAGACTCGTTTTGACACAGAGGCAAAAGACATTCGGAATTGACCTATTTTTGCTAGTTCTTTTATTCGGAATTTCACACCAGAATACTATTTGCATATTTAGTAGGTGTTTCCCACGACAGTGGATAATTAGCGTATGTAGTGGAGTTATGCAAAACGTCTCTATTATGTCTGTACGCTCATATTCAGTATTGCACAGAATGTTCTTCTTTTCTCTCACAAGCAGTACGAGCTGCTTTCATGATCACTGTTTGCCCGTTACCGATTGTAAAATGTCCAGGAAAAACGAGTCTACAGAAACCTCGGGCGAAGCTAGTGGCGAAGTAACCGGTCAGTCTGTTCCCCTGGCAACCCCGAATTAGTTCAACATCCGTCAGGATCGTTCTATATTCATTCTCATCTTCAGGAATTATCAAATCTTCTCTGGGGTGATAGATAATTCTGCAGTTCTTCCTTTCTCTTTTGCAGCAATCAGAGCTTCACGCTCTGTACCGAGAGCCTTATTTGTTTTGGAAGATTTGGATTTAACCTCTCAATCTTAGTACCTCTCAGAGTACAAGTCGTAAGCTTTCTTTCCTCCCCAAACATCTTCACCTACAATCCACCTTTTTTACTGTAAGAAACATCAATGATGATGAAAGATGTTTCTATGTTCTTTTTCTTCTTCTCTGTTCATCGTTGTCAAAGCAATATTTTCTCCTGAGGGACCGGGAGCTGATGATTGGAAAGGATTGATGTCGTCTTCTTCTTCCTTCTCATCGTCCTCATCCTCATTACGTGAGTGGATCTGTTTCAAATATTTTTGAATACAGAAATATAATGTTCAATTGAAATGGAAGTCAGTGAAATAAACAACCCTTCTCATGAAGAGAAGACATCAAACGCGTTGAAAGCTGATCACGTGATTCACCGAGTCGCATTCAATCCGAACAAATCATCTCCGGGTGAAATTCTTCTCATCCCCGTTTCAAAGCTTGATGACGAAGTCGTGTTGGTTTCGTGGACATTAGCATTAATCTTCGACTTAAAAATTGAGTTTTCATGTGAATAGCTTTTTGGTGAACATATTCGCGAAAGCATTGGTTGACAGATTCACCGTCAAATTCGCTGGAGAAATATTGCAGGATACGAATGGATATGACCTGATCAAGCTTTACGAAGACCTCTTCTTGACTGAAAAAGAGAAAGCGAGTCGGATATCTGAAGGAATTCAAAGATCTCAAACTTTTCTAAAAACGGTAATTTTCACACCGATCAGATCAAGGAGAGGATTGTAAAAACGCCAATTGAAAATGCTTTGTATGGTCCAGAAAAAGTTACATCGAACCACCAGCTAGGACTCGATCCGAAATGTTACAGTCATAGATCAGGTCGTATTACTTCGGTCCTATACATCATAGTGTAACTCTACCTCAGATAGGTTATTTAAAAAACTTCATAGCCGTTGGAAAACTGATGTCGCTAAGGACATGTATGAACAAGATGTTCATAAGCGCACTGGAAGTTACAAAGTACCTAGGGCTTAAGGCTTAAATGGTAAATGGAGACTTTTATTCTCCGAGAGTGATTTTTGAATTGTCGCTTCATTTGATTCTTTAATCCTGTGAAAGTCCTTGGTATGGTTTGATAGCCAGCTCTGTAAGTTTTAATTTGATATGGGTAACATACAGTGTCCATAGATTAAACTGGAGGTGCTACATCCCTTTGTGTGAGATACCTCTAAAGGCATATGGTGATTTAAAAGTGAGAAAATTTTAACAGATAGATATTACCAGTAAATCAGACCACATTTCAATGTTATTACATGCTTCTCCATATTTCATTGCATAAAATTACATTTAGGGATAAAAATCAAATGACATTGACATACAATGAATGCCTTCAAAAGTGTGTGAAAAAGGTTTTGGTGAATAATTTCATTTGAAATGCCACTGCATAGGCATTCAATATTTTATTGGTAGACACATATGTATAGACAAAAATGTAAAGGAAGTCTCTAGTGCTGTTATGACTTTTACAGTCATGTTTAATAAAGCACATTGTGAAATATCTATTTTGTCTCTCAGTCTTTTTGCTTTGCTTAAAAGTTTAACTTTTAGCTTACCGCTGAAAGTATAAACTTATACGTACATTTAATTTCATGTCTTGATAGTGTTTCGATGTTCAATTGAATTGGATTGTGCAGCTCATTATTAATTTCCACAACTTGAGATATATTTCCTTCAAACACCGAGTTTCGAAAATTTGAAGTATATCCAGTAGATCCGCCATTGTGATGCTCAAGTTGTGCATACAAGGCCTTTTCAAAGTAACCCAGCTTATACAATGTAAATTCGAATGAATTACATCTTTAAGCAATCTTTAGGTCAAGAGTAAGAATTTCACGTTAAGTATATCTATACTTAATCCCGCTTAAGGACGTTCGCGCTAATTGTTTCTGCACATCCTTACTGCGCACGCAAATTCAAGTTATGTCACGTCATACATGAGCGCGCGCGCTAAGTCATAAAATAAACAAATGATAGGGCAGATGGCCATTGCTAGAGCTTTGCCTGGATTTAACGATCTTAGACGTACGGTGACCCCAATTTTTCTTTCGATGGATCATTTTCTCTACTGATGTTCTACGTTTGGAGAAAATATGAAGAAAATCTATCGACTAGAAGTTTGAATTTTGGCAAAATGCACCATCGAATTCCGTTCTTCTTATATCTTCTTGCATCTGTGCGGCGGTTTGAAATGCCTCTTAAAAGGGTTAAATCTTGTGAAAACGTTAGTAACATTTAGAACTATTTACGCAAAGACCCACTTCTACAAAATATGATAAGATCGTTTGCCTCCGTTGACTCACCTCGATATTTTTAACTATAAACCCCTGAAAACCTCTGAAAACTACAATATTCCACACTATGTTATACATAAGCTTTAACCTGCGATCAGGGGTCCCTTACATTTTTTAGTCGCGGCGGGAAGGTACCTTCTCGTCGGGACAAAAAATATAAGGGACGCCTGATCGCAGGTTACATAAGCTTAGCTGTCAGGTGTGAAATTAACGGTAACCGAGGAGAGACAGTGGCAACGCTTCCCTCTAGGGGATGTGTAAGTAAACTTAATGGTGACGGCTATTTTAACGACGAATTTGCCGTTGTTATTCATCAGATATTGATGAATGCTCAAGTAATAGCAAGTTATGTCACGAGAAAGCCTCGTGCACGAACACAGTTGGATCTTACAAGTGTGCATGTAACCATGGATACTTTGGAGATGGTCAGACATATTGCTTTCGTAAGTAAAATTCACTGTTCTTAAGGAGGTGAATTAAATAAAAGCTATATAGTGAATAAAGTTTCTAAAAAAAGTTTGTGATTGATTTCCTCGTTCTTTATAAGTTATTGAATGGAGCTGTATGTAGATTCCCTTTTGCAGCTTGGGTAAATAATCTTCATATTGCCGCTGGCGTACTTGCTCTTTGTTTAATGATTTGCAATTTCTAGTGGAATAAAAGTAATTTCTCTACAGAATTTCAAGACATCAGTTTCAGTTTCAGTTTTATTAGCCACAATTAGTTATACATCACGGAATAATAAATACATTCATAAATTCATAAATTAATAGAAGTGGCAAGGATGGCCATAAGAAACCACAAGGCTTATACGAGATGAACCTCCTAAATCCTAGAATATAAAACACAATCTTTTTATCATATAGGCTAGCAGATAATAAATAAAAAAAGTTAAGAAACAAAGTAATCATTACTAATGTCATACGTTATTAACAAGTGTGTGGCCAATTTGCTAAAGCTCATTTTTTTTTTCTGACGATTAAAAGCCTTAAAATCATGCTCAGATGACGAAGACTGCGAGTCGAACCAATTTTGCAATGACACCAAAGGCATAAATCTGTGTGACTGCATTAAGGGATATCATTTCGAGGCCAAAAAATGTGTCGGTAAGTAGGCTTTAGTTATCTTTACCATACTGGTGGAAACGTTAACGGGAAAACCATGCCTATACAAAGCTCAGAAAAGGCTAGGACTTGCAAATACACTCCGAATAAAGTATATAAATGAAAAGCTATTCTATGCTGTTTAACATTGGCGTTTTGTAAAGTGGGGCTTTTCTATCACTATGAAAAAGACTGGAAAATTATTACGTAGAACGTAGAACACTGTGACGTCACATCGTGTCAATGACGTGATAGCACTGGCTTTATGTCGGAAAATGGCCACAACACTGTATTGGAGAAAAACGAAATAGCAGTAGATTCTTACCGTGAATATTACCCCTAGGTTCTTACCGCTTTGTTTCGATACAGATAAGGATGAGTGCGTTGACAAAAATATCTGCGGTTCACACTCTGTGTGCAGAAACCTCCCGGGATCATTCGCGTGCAACTGTTTCGGCGGCTTTAAGAGTGAAAATGGGGATGGAAAGAACTGCTATGGTGAGTTCTTAAGTTGTCGGATTTAGTGCATATATATATTTAACCATGCTTTTTTAAATTTTTTTTCAGAATTGGATTATGTTGATCTTAATAAATAGTCAGTAAAGCTCCAAACCCTGAGTTATTGCCCTGAGGTGTTTAAAACTTAGTCTTGGATGAAATATCTGTGCTCAGTACCTAGAGGGTCTGGAAGTGGGGGCCTGCATGATTCCGAATTCCCGCTCCTTTTTCACGAGAATCCCGCATCCCGTAAATTTTCATCGCTATATACAGAATCCCATTTTTCTTAGCCAGAAAGGTGGTGTGATTGCTTTGTAGTTAACAGGTTATTGGCCCAAATCTTCATGATTTGGTAGGATAAAGAATTTGCCGCGAGGTTGGATGAGATGGCCATCATTTTGAAATGAACAAACGGTATGGGCTACACAAGCAACACCGCTTGAAATGAGGCACAAGGACGTTAAAACCAACGTGGATGAGAGATCTGTCGCTGAGGATGGAAGAATCAATGACAATGCAATAAAAAGTTTATTGACACTCCCTAAAGAAGGCTTTTCAGTGACAATGGTCTATAAATTAAAATTTTAATAGCATCTTCCAGGCGTTCAGTTAGTCAGGGTGCGGCACGGAAAAGAGCGCACGAAAAGCGAAAAAATGCCTGTGGGCAAACTTAACAAAAGGTCGTTCCGGTATACCAGGATCTGCTACGCTCTCTGGCAGGTTTGAAAGAGACACCAGCGGCTTTCGCCCCCAGAACGTTTATTTGGGTCATGACAATTTCCCGAATTCCCAACAAACGGGCGAAAAAAACAACCATTTCATGCCCAAATTTTAGCGAGTGCCGGATCCCGTCAAGATATTTATCTTTTTCCCGATTCCTGTACCGTATTGTGGTCAAATCCCGTATTTCGAGAATACTCTTTCAGACCCTCTTCCTAGATTTAGCGAAAACATTTCTAGGTATAGTTTTAGCCTCGTAATCCCTGATTGTGCTAGAGATATCCTAGGCATTGACCCTTATGTAACAAACACGGGATTTCTAGTCTTCCCTTTTGGGAGTTAAAATCGCGGTTTTGGTCTCCGTTGGAGTGTTCAGCCTCAAGAGATTCACAGCGGGAGTAGTATTTTTTAGGATATTGACCAGGAGGGAGGGGGTGACTCTATTGTTTTCGAGTATCTTTCAGAGACCGACTCATCACTGCCAGTGTAACGTCACATAGCAACAAGTCGAAGCTTCGCTCGGCTTGCCCAGAATTGGCGTCGGGACTTGAGACGAACCTATAATTACTGAAGGCTTAATTCTCAGCACAGAGCAAATTTAATATATCATGTACCAAACCTCCTATTCTGGGATCAGGACATCTCCGCATTTCTGCGTGGGCTCCGGAAGAACGTTGTCAATCCATTAAACTTTGTCGACGTCTCAGGCACTTGTTAGTATGTTTCTACTCAAAATATGAGGCTTTCGAATACCTTATCCTACCGAAAATTACTGCAAAGAAGTCTTTCATATATTTTGAATCCTGGGTAACATTGAACAAAGTAATCGAATCATCAAAAAGTTAGAAATTTCCACATTTCGTTCAGTTAACGAACCAAAACATTTGGCCGCCATAACGAAAATCACCGATGTATGACGTGACGTCACACTGGTAGTTATGACTAAACTGCACTGATTTGCCTAGAGACACCCCCTCCCTCCTGGTATTGACTTAAAAATGTAACAGTAAATATTGTGTTAGGTTCAAAAATATTCTCAACGTACGCCAACAAACTTAGGGTTAGGGTTAGGTACCCCATAGGGGTTATATCGAAAGTTTCGCCAGAATACCCCGTTCTTTCCTATATGGGAGCTCTCCCCAAGGAGATGATCAAGGGGCAGGTAAAAGAAAAGTGACTAATTCCTTCTCTTAAGTTCCTGTAAGATCACAACGCATTCAGACCATTCTGGTGAGTTT
>JAHPZR010052118.1:0-20700 GCA_019787425.1 Platygyra sinensis
TCTTGAATGTCGAAATCTTGAGTGTCTAAATCTTGAATGTCCAAATCTTGAGTGTCTAAATCTTGAATGTCCAAATCTTAAATGTCCAAATCTTGATTATCCAAATCTTAAATGTCCAAATTCTGAATTGTCAAATCTTGAATTACAAAATGTTGTATTACCAAATCTTGTATTGAAAAGTCTTTGAATTCTTGGATATCCAAATCTTGAATGTCCAGTTCTTGAATGTCCAAATCTTAAATGTCCAAACCTTGAATTGCCAAATCTTGAATTGCCAAATCTTGAATTGCCAAATCTTGAATTGCCAAATCTTGAATAAGCAAATCTTGTATTACCAAATCTTGTGTTAAAAAATCTTTGAATTTAAAAACTTGACTGTCTGGGTATTGAATTTCCAAACTGTGAATTGCCATTAAACCATGAATATCCAAATCTTGAATTTCAAAATCTTCAATTTCCAAATTTTGAATAAATTATTGCCAAATCTTGAGTTGCCAAAACTTGAACTACCAAATCTTGAATTACCAAATCTTGTTCTACCAAATCTTGTATTGAAAAAGCATTGAATTCAAAATCTTGAATGTCAAAACTTGAATGTTGGAGTCACGAATTTCCAAGTCATGAATTGCTAAACCGTGAATATCCAAATCGTGAACTTCCAAGTTTGGAATTGCTAAATCTTGATTTGCCAAAACTTGAATTACCAAATCTTGAATTGCCAAATCTTGGAATTCCCAATCTTGAATGCCATAAACTTGAATGTTCAAATCTTGAATTGCCAAATCTTAAAATGTCCAAAACTTGAATTTGCAAATCTTGAATTTTAAATATGTGCAATTCGAATCTTTTACCACAGGCTGAGAAATTTCTAAAATGTGATTGGCTAAGGCCAGTGTGTAGGATTTAAGCCAAATTTGAAATACCTACAAAAAATGTTTGTAACTGGTAGGCCAAGATGTCCAGTCAAGCTTCTGCAGATGTTCCTGGCACACAGACCCAAGGAAAGGAAAAGCAGTGGGCCATTTTACTTCACAGTGGTGGAGTACCTAAGTCTCAAGTGTGGTATAAGTGACAGAGAATGGCGATCCAAAGCATTAATTCCTTCATGAAATCTATGGCTGTTCATAAACCACACTGCAAGCAAAATGCAGTTGAAGAAATTCAAGGCTGCTAACCAATCTCACTGGTCATACAAATGACTATGAGGAAGGCGATTAGACAGTCAGACAGTCAGGCAAACATGTCCAATCAGTGCCATCATCTTCAAAATATTGGCCTTTCCTCTGCTGTGGAACAACATACTTGACATACATGCACATGTTTACTGTTCATGTACCTTAGCTTGCACTCCTGCTCATAGATTGCATTGATGAATAGATGCTTCAAACCTTCTACATATATAATACAATATTTCATTTTTCCCATGTACAGTAATTGATTTCAGCCCGATTTATTTTGCACCTGTAGAAACAGAGCCGTCCATGGCGATATTGTAGTGGTAGAATTACTTCACAAATCACAATGGAAAGGCAGATCAGTTTCTCTCAAGAGCAAGGATGAAGGTAAAATAATGAACTATGTACATCAATTTTATTGTCATGTACAGCTCTGATGCATCCATCTACATAGATCTTCCCGAATTGAGGACAAAGAATATAATTTGGGTCGATGGTTATTAACCCATTGAGTCCTGTGCCCGCCCTAACCGGCTGTGACAAGACTGAAGAGTTGGCCTTTGTTTCACTTCTGACATCATCACACTTTTGAGCAAAATTGGCATCATCTATATTCAAGTTCTAATGATACCCAGATCAGAGTGATCGGCTCAGTGGAGCCTGAAATACGCACCTAAAAGCTCAGAAATGTGAGTGAGGAACTCAGAGCAAAAATGCTTGTGACTACACGTGGCTACTCCATGGTAAAATTTGCCTGTCTTGATGATGCTTTCTTAGAATTTTTGAAGTGGAAGCAAGCCCAGTAGAAGGACAATCACTGCATCAAAAAGATAAGAAAAGGAGAAAAAGGAAAGGCGCAAAAAAGAAATTAAAAAAGAGAAAAGCCTGAAGGTCATATTCTCGAAATTTTGATTTCTGTGCATGCGCGAGCAAAAATGTCCTTATACGTGGTGGAAGTGGAAAGAAAGGCATGCTGCCATGTTGTAAAATAATTAATGCCATTTTGAGTAGATCGGAGCAAATTTGACTCGGACCCATTTCCAGGCTTAAAATCTCCAAAATGTCCTAAAAATGCGTTTTGGGGAAAAGCTCCAGGAGTCAATGGGTTAATAAAGCTTTGCCTGAATTGCATAGGATAAGCTTTGTTTCTCACACTGTCTATTTACATGTCCATTCTAAACGTCTATGTGCTAGCTAAAATCCATCAATTGGAGTGAAATTTGTTGTTCATATACATTTACATTTACTTGTACATATTATACCGTGTGACATAAATTCATAATTTCCCAGGCTCGTCTTTAGCTGAAGCTTTGTTTGAAGAGGAACAGAGTGAGGTAATGCCCACCGGTCGTGTGGTTGGAGTGCTTCAAAGAAATTGGAGAGATTATGTGGCAAGTTTTGCTGAGAATGAGGTACATCTATTGTGAATAATTGATCTGTCTTAATTTATTTTTGGTTTAAAAACAGTTAGAGCAATATCAACTTAAACTCCAAGGACCAGTTAAGCAACCCATGAAATGTACTTTTAGGCAGTGATTCCTCTTAAGTATGTTTAGTCACAGCAAGGACACTTTTTCAATGCTGAATTTCAAATCTCTTTCATTTCACGACTTCTTTGTGTGAAATTTGTAGGAAACCCAAGGAACACGAAAAACAGCTGGAAAGGTAAACATTTTCCCCTCCTAGTTTATGTCCCTCCTCACTAAGAACCTTCAAAGTATATGTAATTTTAAGTTATATGGTGCAAAATTTTTGTAATTCTTGAAACGTTCTAGACTACAGTACGAGTAGTCCCTCTTTTGCTTAGTCCGTCGAGCGAGACCGTAAATAAACCATGCGGAAAAAAATGGTCGCGTGAAATCGTGGGGGCGGGACACACGCGTACTTCTCACCCCCAGGAGTTTTTCTCGCGGTTTTCTTTTGTGACAGTGGACTAAGCGAAAGAAGGACTACTCGTAGTCTAGAAGCTGTCCATCGGAAGCTTATGTGCAAGCTGTTTCATCCATTTGTTGTGATTGAGACCCTGTCCACAAGCTTCCGGATATTTTCGAAAACAGAGATTTTTTTCTCCCGTTCACACTTAAATGGCCTTTTCGGCCACAAATACGGAGGTTTTTGAAAACGTTCTCCAGACTGTAGATTTTTAAAAACGGAGACTTGTCGTATTCTGGTGGATGGTCGAAACTGAAGGTTTTCGAATACGATGACGTCAAAGTTAGGGTCCAGTGATTTTCACGGGCTTCTGCTTATCACAGGACGCATGCGCTCGTAACCTGCACATGCTCAATATGTGAAATCTAGCCTATTTAATCGTTTTTGCGTAGATTTGTGGACGCGCAAATACAATTTCAATACGGTCCGTGTGGACCCGGATTTTTTCAAATACGGAAAAAAAATCTGAGTCCGTTTTCGAAAATATCGGGGCACGTGTGGACGGGGCTTGATTTTAAATTTTTGCAACCCTCTTGCACTTGCACCTGTAGACCCTGCTAGTTCAGCCTGAGAGCTTTGTTATTTCAGCAGCATGTGATAACATAATGTCAGTTTGCTCAACAATTTCCTAAACATTCTATTTACTAGACGATAAAATGTTTTGTATGACAGTAAGGTAGACAGAGATAGAGAGTTCACTTGGCCCCACTCGGCCCGACGACATTATCTGTGAGCTTCGAGGAACAGATAATGTTCAAGGACAAAATATCAGAGCATGTTTTCGTGCCAAATAGAGGCTATTGTGTTTATATCCTTTAAGTCTTTTTTCACAGCGTGCGCAGTTTTGAAAATTGGGGAATATATAAACGATAGCCCCTATTTGGTGGAAAAACTTGCTAGGATATTTGTCTCCGGACATCATCTGTTACGAGAAGCGAACAGTTTTCCGAGCTACGAGGAACAGATACATGTAATGTGCAAGGACAAATATGCTAGCATAAAAATATTTGATGGATTATAACTAATAGTGACTGGTCCGATACCTCTATAATATAAACCACTTATAGCACACAGATCGCCAGCTTGTTCCTTAAGAGACCAACATTCAAACTTTAGAGTTTATATCGGCCTGTGTTTCTGTGTTGTGTTTATTCAGGTCATTGTTGTGCCTTGGGATTACCGTATTCCAAAGATACGGATCAGTACACGGCAAGCTGACAGCTTGCGAGATCACAGGCATGTACATTATTTGTAAATGAGTTATTCCTTTCTCTCCTAATGGTAATGAGCATGGTGTTCATATCCCTTTTTTGTTTTAAGTCGTGCTCTTCAAGCCATCCTGTCAGCTGCATCAGTGACATCCTCCATCCAATTATTATACGCCATCGTTTTCATGCCCCTCTCCCTTTCCTTGTTTTTCCAGTTACTAACCCCTGGTCACCGGCCACATGTACAGTTGTTTAACCTCGTCGTCTCGAACTCGGTTATCTCAAACAGCATTCTTCCTTGGATTTTTCAGTTTTAATAGCACAAGAGAGAATGCTTATTGGAAAGAGGGTGCTCATTACAGACAGGTGTTAATCTCTTTTTGAGCCTACCAATCTGAATGCAGTATAATGAAAAACAGCATCTACCTTAACTCAAGAATATTCAGGGCTCGAAGTTAACTTTTCAGTCCGCTTGCAAAGTTGGCTAGTAACTAGCAAACTGGTCAGACCACTAGCAAATTCTTTCCAGTGTTTGGGAAACATGGATGATTCTAACTCGCAAACGTTTGCTAGTGAATATTTTTCTCACTCACAGATTATCAAAAGCACTCGCATTTTGCGAGTTTGCGAGCGTCAATTTGGAGTCCTGATATTAACAATGACAGTATGGGCTATGAGAGTCATAATGTTCCTATCAGTCTATTCCATGTCAATGTCTTACTTTCCCTATGGCTATGGCGGGCGCGTATTGCAAAGGGATGCTTACTGGAACAGGGGGCGCTTATGGAATGAAGTTTGTACATCACAATAAAGCACAGAGTGACATCGCTCTTATGTAAGGTTGATTGTTTTAAACTTAAATGTGCTGTGGTAGACGTTAGATGTACAGTTTACATGTATCTCTGGAAGGGCAGGGTAATTAAACTAACCATTGACTCTGTTCAATACACACAGGATCGTAGTGCGGATTGATTTTTGGGAGGTTGACTCTGTGTACCCAAGCGGCCATTTTGTTCGTTCTTTGGGTCCTATTGGTGATCTAGAAACAGAGGTTCAAGCACTGATGGTAGAGCACTCTTTAGCGGCGCCCTCTTTCACAGAGGCGCAGTTGAAGGAGCTTCCCAGTGATACACCTGAGAGCCCCTGGGTGATGTCAGAGGAAGAGATAACAAAACGACGTGATTTACGGTCAGGTTTGTTCGTGTTTAGACATTCTGGCATAAGTTGGTTTTAAATGTAATCATGCATTTCATTTGCTTTTGTTTACAACTTTGCAGAAAATCACACTTGATCTTTAGCATTGATCCAAAAGGTTGCGAGGATGTCGATGACACTCTATCAGTAAGGTAAACTGCAACAACGTCTTTATTTTCTCAATAGAAATACAAATATTATAGCATGTTTAGTGTATTTGACAAGGTAACTGTTGTAATTTTGTTTTAATATGAGACTGGGGCCTAACTGGATCGTTCCTCGTAAACATTCTCCACAGATGAGAAAAATTACTGAAGAAACGATAATTTTTGTATTCACGCAAGTCGTACTGTACTCTTACTTTGTTCTTAAGAAAGCGCTCGTTTTCCCTCTCTCTTCAATTTCTTTTGCAATCAGCATACTGCAACCTTACTGGGCATTAACCGAAGTTGTTGGATGTTTGATCCACGTATAATCAGTTTCTTAAAATACGTTTATTATGTCACCAGATCATTGAAACGTGGCAAGATAGAGCTTGGTGTTCACATAGCGGATGTATCTCACTTTGTTAGACCAGGCTCACTAACAGACACTGAAGCTAAAACAAGGTACATGTTTATACACAGCTTTACTCTTAGCACATCCGCATGTCAGTTCATTGTGTGTGCAGTGAAGTGTGGGGTGTACGATGATTTGACAGTTTCGTCCTATAGACCAATCAGAGGTACATTATTTTGTAAACACTTGCATACCACTTCTCTGTATCCTATTGATTTATACCTGGGCTGCTCCTATTTCGTTTCTAGAGTGAACGCTGTCAAAATATTGAAAACTCCAAAGGAGTTGTTCGAGAAAGTTAGTGGTGACTTAAAAATAGCAATAGTGTATCCTGAGATGTTCCAATTTCTCTAAAATCGTCGAGGGCGGTTGAACGTATAAAAAGAAACGACTGTGAACAGATTAATATACCAAATTAGTTGCCTGTGGTTACATGTAGTAACCACGGGCAACTATGCTAAACACTTTTCCCACCAGGGTCCGTTAGTTTCCACAAAGAGTATGAAATTTAGTGAGAGTGCTGTTAGTACACTTCTCGCGAGTAACTGGTTACTTTCTTTTTTGGTAGATCAACCACAGTATATCTGGCCGACCGAAGGTTTGACATGTTACCAGAAGTGCTTAGCGCTGATCTGTGTTCACTACTTGGAGGAGTCGACAGGTAACCCAATCCCTTTGGTTTAATAACAATTACAGGGAAAAATCGTTGCTACCAGTTTTTCTGTGGGAAAACACCGCAACATATTTATACTGAAGGCAAAGCAACTGCGTCGAGACTAGAATCAGTTTACTGCGTACATTATATTCGATTATAACATAGATAGGACCCTGCGCACGCTCTGATTGGTCAAAAACCTATGTTTTATCAGAGTATAAAACATAGAAAAAGCGTGTTTTATTGTTTTGCGCACGTAAAATCTATATCATAAAGCAAATGAAGAAGCCTAAGCCGTGTATTACACTGTGATAAAACACTCCGGTCATTTGAGAACACTCAGAAATGTAGAAAACACTCGCCTGCAGCTCGTGCTTTCTACATTTCCCTCGTGTTCTCAAATGCCTGTCGTGTTTTATCACAGTGTAATACACGGCTTAGGCTTCTTTATTTGTTAAATAACATCTGACATTTGTTCCATACATTGCTTGTTTGTGCTATGTGCTATGGTATATGGACTGTGGTGAAGAGGTCAGTGAGTCCAATCTAAGCTGAAAGGTGCACTTTTAAGGGCCTTGCTGTCATTTGAGTTACTGCTCCCGCACACCACTTGACCGGGAGATACACTGTATATGACCAAAACGACTGTCATATAATAATCTTGATCATCACACAGAACCAAGTCTGAAAATACGCCACAAAGGCTAAAATCGAGCCAAAGTTTGCAAAAGATATTTAGAACCAGGGTAACTTTGCAGCTACTTTTTTTTGTAAGGAGTGGGTGTCTGAACAGGAGAGTCAGTAGTGTCGGGCAGATAATTATGGCTTATCCATTACTTCATCATTTGATTTTCTTTGGACAGATATGCTGTAAGTGTTCTTTGGGTTATGGATTCCGATTATAATGTTGTCAAGACTTGGTTTGGTAGAACTGTGATTCGGTCTTCCTACAAGCTTTTCTATGAGGTAAAGTATTTATAATTGTCGCTGCTTGTTGAAAAATATATCTTTTTTATTTATTTGACTCATCTTATTACTAATTAGAAGATAAAATTAAAAAAGAATGTTCCTAGTGGCTGAATACATGTTTGTAAATTTGCAGACCAGAGCGCCAGATGCACGAAGTCCTCCTAAGTTAAGAAGTGCAGTATCCTAAGCATTGTGTTCTAACAGTAGGCTTTTGTATTCCAACAATGCTTAAGAGACATGTTAATAATAGGTCTTCGTGAATGTGGACCCAAGGCAAGAGGAAGCTGCTGGACACTCTCGCTTTTTAATGTTTTCGTATACTAGTTGCTTTTGTTGCTTGTCAGCTATACAAAATTGCATCTGAATTACGAACTTTCGTTTTTGTAGGCAGCGCAAGCCATTGCTGATGGAGAGACCAGTGAGGAAGATCTCATTAATGACATTCCGGAATTGCAGAATATTGAAAGAGAAGCTGCATCAAAAAGGTGTGCTCATGCTCGATGGAAATTATTAGAGCTTAAAACGTAATGGCAGAAGTTAAATTCTTATATGTAAAGAAACAATGAAGTGGCCTGAGCCTTATTCAGATTGATTGTCTTTTGGTTAATGACTGGGCCCCATGCTGGCAAGGTAGAGCCATCTTGCCTTCTCAGGTGTGCTACATGTAATCACAATGCAACAGTTGGTTATCTAGGCCATTCACAGAGTTAGCTATGTAATAATAAGCACTTAATGACTGGCCCCGCGTGAAACAGTGTGATTTGTTTTCCCGAGACCCTCATGATCAATGGAGCATTGAGGTCGAGTGGAAACAAAACTCACTGTTTCCCTCGGGACCAGTCATTAAGTGTTTTGTTATACCTCCCATCTCAAAACTAGAAAAAAGTGCGAACAGATCGTTTGCTTTACTCCGGCTGGCTCACAAAATTGCCCCTGTTTCAAGGAACACGGCCTAATCACGTGCGAGTCGAAAGTTCAAGTTGCTGTTTCCCTAGGGAGTTAGTGAGTTTTGACCCACAGCACATGACGCGTTCTCTTCCAATCGGAAAACGTATTTGAGTTGGGAGGTATAAAATATAAAGATCAAGCATTTGTGGCACCTGCTCTCATAGCATTTCTTGTTCTCCCCCTTATTTCCCAAAAGGGGTTCTATTTTTTTAAATTTTAATAGAAAGTTCTGTATTGCTTATTGATGAAAGGTTTGTTGTTCTGAGTAAACCTTTCAGTAAATTGATATTTTGATCGTACCCATAACTGCTTCCTGGATATATCCGATATAGTGTATTTTATTTTGATTTTAAGGTTGTTCGAAATTCGTCAAACAGTAATGAAACTTATGGATATCGCAAGAGTGATTAAAGCAAGAAGAACCGTACACGGTAATACTATTTCTACTATAACTAGAACTAGGAAAATAAAAAAAAGGGAATTGAATGTTGCAATTTCTCTCGTTGAAAATTCAGTTAACACCTCTGTATTAACCGGAATGCAGAAAACAAAAGTAAAGAAAGAGAAACCTAGACTAGGAGTGAAGTCAATGAGTGCGAGCCGAGTTCGCATAGTTTCACTGAATAGCGAAGCGCGCGAGTGACGTCATGACTCAGACAAGACTCAGACAAACAAACTGGAATGGTGGATGATTTTGAAGATTTCTTTAACGGAAAAAGCCGGTGTTTCTAAAACACTTGTGAAACAAAAATTTCGCTTACATTCCCTGTATTTCCCTCAGAACAAGGTTATGTCGACTGAGTCTCGTGGGGAATTCAGTGATTTGCATTCTATTTTTAGACATCGCGCGCTTCGCTATTAGCCGACAATATGTTTTGGTGCTTATTTACAGGTGCGCTTGAACTAGAAAGTGCTGAAGTGCAGGTCAAACTAGATGATAGAAAAGATATAAAGGATTTAATTCCTAAAAAGGTAAAGGATAATAACTACAGGCAAACCTCTCCTTAGGGGAATCCCATCTTTGGGGGAATCCTCAAATTATGGACAGTTCACTTGGTCTCAGAGAAAACAGAATTCGTATTCTCTACCTCTATAATCCGCACACTCCTGACAGGTCACTCGACTCGTCCCATTTCGTTGTATATACTTCTGCTGCGATTGTAACAGGTGGTGAGCATGAAAAGCGTGTTTCTTGGTTCTCATGTCTTCATTCTTGCTGCTACTACACTTCGTTTATAATTTGTTCTTTCGAGAATAACCAAGAAGAATGCACGTCGTCATGCGTCATACATACATACGTCGTCATGCAAACATTAAGAAATGTCTTTTCTGGAAGATCGTTTTTAATCCCTCTGTTGCCAGACGCTAATTGAAAGATTGGCTTCTAAAAAACAATAGAGGTTTTGCACGGCAGCCATGTTGCATGGCAGGAACAATGAAAATATTTTGCATTAGGAAGAAAACTTTTTCCCATGGGAAAAAGTTATTGTTCCTGCCATGCAACATGGCTGCCGTGCAAAACCTCTATTGTTGTGCTTTTCTATGTAAAGTAGTTTAAAGTTAACCTATTACCTTTACATTGAGACTGGTAAGATAGGTAAACCGTTTTTTTTTTGTAATACCTATACTCAACCCCTGCATTCGAGCCAGGTGGTTCATCACAGGCCAGAGCTTATCGCGGCTTCTGTAGCAAGAAGCGACTAAGAGTATTTCTACTCCCCCTGGATGGGGTTCTAGTCCATCGCAGGGTTACCCCCATCATTATGTTTGCCGGTATCGGTTTATATAGCTTGGTGGAGAGAGGCACTTTGAGAGTAAAGTGTCTTGCCCAAGAACACAACTCGATGTCCCCGGCCATGGGTCGAACCCTGACTGCTCGATCCGGAGACCAGCGCGCTAACCATGAGGCCACCGCACCTCTTCCCAAATACGAAGCTGTAAGAAAAAAGATTATAGAAAATGTATTTTCCAAATAAGTCGTGTTTCTTTTCAGCCCTTAGAAATTCATGAAACCGTGGAAGAGTGTATGATATTCGCAAATCATTGGGTTGCCAAGAAAATTGCTGAAGCTTTTCCTAGCGCAGCTCTGGTAAGATTTCACCCTTGTTTAATTCAGTTAATCTTGCTTTAGGATTGACGTTTCAGTCATGTATTGAAGATGCGTTTTAACAGAAGTTCACTAACAAGAGTTTAACTGGTTCTTTTAGTTGCGTCATCACCCATTGCCAAGGAAACAGCAATTCGCAAACCTCATGTATTGTGCAGGCTCCAAAGGATTTTCTATTGACACAAGGTATATGATCGGAAACAATAATTCACCCACAGGTAGATTGGTGGGTTAACGCACATATCTCCAAAAATGCAGGTTAATGAGGTGCATGCGCTTTATGATAGCATCACAAAGTGTCCTCTTCCCTAAAAAGTCACAAAACACACAACTCTGTCAAATATTTAAGAAATAGAAAACATGTACCGTGTTTCTATCGAGTTTTAGTATAAATCTACTAACGTTCTATTACGAATGACGTCCTCTGATTGGCTACGCTAGTCACGTTCTATTCTGTGATAGATAGTGAGTAGCGTAACAGTGTGCGCTTGTTAACAAAATGACGGCCGTTTCTTGGCGTTTTCGAAGTGTTGAGAAGAGGATTTAGATTAAGTTTTGAACGACTAGTACATTCATACCAAAACAATTAGATTATTCGCTCTCGATTTCTATCGCGCGATAGAAATCTCGAGCTCATAATCTAATTGTTAAATACAAACACGGGTCACGAATGGAAGTTTGGGAGAACGAGAAATGCTGTGGGAACACGAGCCGCAGGCGAGTGTTTCCACAGCTTTTTCGAGTTAACCCAAACTTTCACGGGTGTTTGTATGACTCGATAGAAACACGAAGTACATGTTTTCTATTTCTTTTAGAAAACACCACGACGAGAAAAAGGAAAACAACTTGTTAACTTTGGATATCAAAATGTAAATTTTCTTTGCTCGCGCCATCACTACCTCAACAGCGCGCGCTAGTTCTGTGTCTCCATCGAGTTATACAAACACGATTTTTAACCAATCAGCGCGCGTGCTTTTTAGGACTGTTTTCTAAGAAGAAGTATAAATATGACACTTTGTAATGCTTTTAAGCATCACTAAGTGTAAATTATTCATAAAGCGCAGTGAATCTCATTAGCCTTCATCTCTGGACATAAGTGGGTTAACGATGATCAGTTCCCTCTCTGCCTATCAGTACCTTCTTACCTTCATACCTAACTACCAGTCCGCTTTTCATCTTGCTCAGTCCATTGATTACTCCTTGCTTATTCATCATTGAAATCATGCGGCTACTTAGTGTTAGAGGTACACGTAGAATGGAGAACACTGTCAAAATTTTGGACATAAATGAACGTGCATGTACTCCAAATTAGAAATATACTATTCTACTCAATTCATTAGTTTACTCATTTTTATCTTTTTATTGACTATTTTAGCTCGAATAAATCTCTGGCTGACTCGCTGGATGAATGTGTTGATCCTCAAGATCCTAACTTTAATAAGGTACCCAACTTTAATCTTTCTTTTATTTTTGTTATTCACGCTAGCTTGCAATTCTTACGTCCAGGGACTGGTTTATGCATTAGGCGTACCGAAACTGGCGAGTTGTTACAATTAATTTACTGTAAAAGATTGCCTAACGTATGATGACCAATCTTGGAAGTTCTTTGCTGCGAGTGTTCGAATGGAAATGAACGCACTGTAAGATGCGGTCACATGTTATAAGTATTGACTTTTTTCGGAACACTGATTAGAATTTCATTTTTTTGTGTAGCTCATTCGCTCTCTTGCAACTCAAGCCATGTCAAATGCACTCTACTTCTCCACTGGTTCACTATCGCCGGAACATTTCTTCCACTATGGCCTCGCTTTGGATCACTACACGCATTTTACGTCACCGATTAGGAGATACGCTGATGTCATTGTAAGTGTGTAAAGTCGATTTTTTTTCTTATGCTATGCTTGTTTTCTTTCATTCTTTTTGAGTTAGTGATGTAAAAGTCATCATCGACCTCTTTTTAGGCTGTTTATAAATGTTAGCCAATACTGAATCAAGAGGGCCTTTGTAAAGAAGCCAGTGTTTTTTTTTGGCCGATCGCAAACCTCATTTCTGAAGGTAGAACTGCTAACACTATCCCGATGCATTCTGCGGCTGGTTCATCAGGCGATCATTGCCATCTATATGGGAGAGAACGTATCGATTAAGTTAATTGTAATCGAGTGGTTGTTTATATTCACAGGTTCACAGACTGTTAATGGCCGCTGTTGAAAACGATGACGTTGACAAGCTTCTGAACAACAAAGAACTTCAAGAGACTTGCCATCATATTAACATTAAGCACCGGGTACGATCTCTTTTGTAAATGGATTACTTTGGCAAATTTTACTTTGATCTTTACTGCTGTGGGGTTTTGTTGTACTGACTGCTGACTGAGTTCAGTACGTGTCACAAATTGACACTCAAGTCAATCGACTCTAAGCTGAGTTGTACACAGTGTTGTTCTGTTCAATATTAGATATGTGTTTACAATCGTATGTAAATGTCAGTTGATTGCACTTTTAGAGTGCGTGTTTCTTCCAAGTGTAAGATAAGTGTAAGATAATGTTCTGTTTATGTTTTCGTTTAAGGCTGCCCAGAACGCCCAGAAGGAATCCGTTGTCCTTTTTCAAAGCTTATTTTTTCAAGACTTACCCGAAGATGACGAGAGACGGAATTGTGACGCTGTTATTTTTAATCTCAGAGCAAATGGTGTCCTGGTGTTTGTTCCACGGTAACTATGAAGTGGCGTAGTAATAAACATCAACAAACACACTTGAAAAAGAAATTATCGAGAGGAGCTTCGTTGTTTCATTTTTATGCCATTTTTGCAGTGTTTAGAAGTAATCTCCAAAGAGAATCTCAAAATTGTGGAGACGTGGTGGCCTCATGGTTAGTGCGCTCGTCTCCAGATCGCTCGGTCCGGGCTCAAGCCTGGACATGAGCGTTGTGTTGTGTTCTTGGGCAAAACACTTTATTCTCACAGTGCCTCTCTCCACCCAGGTGTATGAATGGGTACCGGCGAATTTAATACTAGGGGGTAACCCTGTGATGGATTACTATTTGGCTCATCCAGGGGGGTGGGGGGGGGGGGGGTAGAAATACTCCTAGTTGCTTCGTGCTTCAGGCCTCTTGGCTCGTATGCGGACGTTATCTTTATCTACCAAAATATGATGGGAGTGGAAGAAAACAAGACTGCTTAAAACTGGGAAGATTAAGACGACCTTTTCAACGTGTGCCTTGCTGAAATACCGTAGAATTCCGAAAGCAACGGTCCCCCCGAAAGTAACGGCTACCCGTAAGTAGTGGCCCCTTTTGCCGGCAAAATTCGAAAGTAACGGGGCCGTTACTTTCGGAATTCGCTTTCACTTAGAGCGGTTTTCAACGGAGTGTCGCAATAAGCAAAACCAAAGTAATTACTCTAGCCAATCACAAAAGACACAGACAATACAGTGAACTAATCAAAACTCAAACCAAACGCATGTAATCGACACAAAGCGCAGAAGAAAGTGGGCAAGCGAGTCACGAATGGTTGTAACTTTACTTTTTATTGAATGCGATGTTGGCGAGAGATTTTTAAGCTATTCACAAAGCGTAGTAGTTAATTCAAAACCGAAGAAAACGCGAATTACTTTTGACACTCGAGTGAAAAGCGCCTTATTGTAACTTGTAATTATCAAAACGTTCAGAACAGTTGTTGCCTGGTCTGTCTGTGGGCATCATTAAGTCAAAGTCATATAAGAGAACCATGATCTTCATCAGTATTATTTTAACAGCCGTTATCTCTTCTTGCTTTCAGTTACGGTTTGAAAGGCCCAGTCTATCTCAAGGACAAAACGGGGCAAGTAGTCACTCCGCATGTAACAGAGGATTCAGTTATTTTCGGTCCAGGTTGGTATATCTGCCATTATAAAGCAACTCACTTAATCACAGTAATCACTCCGGCCTTGACTATTGTAATAAGCTAAACATGACCCAGAAACCAAAAATATTGGTTTAATGTTGCACAAAATTGGCCTAAAAGACGCTTTGAGTTGCTTGAAGGTCAGTCAATTTGTTGTGGAGACAAGCAGTTAATCTTTCTAATCGCCGATTTACGGTTTTGTAATGCTCAGGTTTTTGTATCCCGTTTCCTGTGTGTCATAGAAGAAGCCTTCTCTAAATCACCCGGTCCCGTCGATTTGGAATACTGATCTGGTTTGCCAAAGTTTCATCCTCAAATGAGGGAGATTTAAAAGTCACAGAAGTTGTTCTGCACTTGTTGAAAATCTTTTTTACCCCTGGCATTACTAGACGATAGAAAATCTCAGTTCTCGATGAAGATTCTGTAGTTGTACCTCTTGCTCAGTACGAGTCATCTTCAGCTGATTATTTAGAGCATCAGACCGGTATCTGAAAGGTCATGCGTTGTGAGTCCCGTTGACTCTGGCTCGGAAATTTAATTTTCCGAGTAAATTCATTCGAGAACGCTTTGATGACAACTTTTTTCCTTGAAGTTCTACTTTACTGCCGGTACATTTCGGCTCGGCGCCTTAAAAATGATAGGGGTCGTAACAAGAAACATCGTTATACTCTGCAAAGTAAATAAAGAGTGCTGAATCAGACATCTGTATTCCCTATGCGCTCAAGCAGAACGAAGGTCTTCCAAGCTAAGAGAGTAAATGCCTTATTACAGGGTCACTTTCTCGTCACGAGTATCACATGACGGTCAGGAACGGTGCTGGATCCTTTGACTTTCGACTGTTTGATCATATTCAGGTTTGTTTAAGCTTTTTTTTTACATGTTAGTATTATTTATTTCATACCTGTTTGTTCAAACTCTGTCATTGTTTCATTTTCAGGTACGAATATCTTTCGTCAAGTCGCGTGCGCATGCTCAGTCTCTAAGACTAGAACTACTGTCTTTGGAAACGAGGCAGACTCCTCCACTGAGTGAGATGGCGTCCCAGGATGACGTTTCAAATGCAATGAAAAGAAGTGAGCTTGTAAAGGTATGTATACTGTTGGTGTTTGCTTTTGAGCAAAAAATATTTAAGATTTTCAGCAATGCGTTAATGTTAAAGTTTTCTTGTCTGTCAGGAGGTGAAGTCAAGTCGTGACGAACAACAAAAAAGTGTTGGAGCGCAAGGACTTGATGATGACTTTGCCAGACTCAAATCAGAGTTCGGCCAAACCCATGAGAGCGTTAGCCTCTATTCTCTATTGGAGTTCTTCCGAGAAATGTCATTGAGAGGTGATGATGGATGATCCAGGGTTCTCAATTTCCCAGGAATCCCTGGAATCTTAAAAGTCCTGGACATTCAGTGTTCCGTCAGTTTTCAGGACCTGACGTCCTGGTAATCTGTAAATTTAATAACCATCACGGATCCAAAAAAGAAAAAGAATGCTTAATGGATAAAATTAGCCAACTCTGGCAGAAGGAAGTCTCACGCATAAAACAAAGCATTTTTATTGAGAGTTATTATTATGCGCATTTAGGGGCTGGAATTGTCCTGAAATATAATGCAGACGCTGTGAGCCCTGAACCTCGAATAACTCATGGTTTTAGACATGGAAATGGAGTGCAAACGCATATTTTCTGTGAAATTTTAAATGTAATATAACATACGATTACAAATGTAGTCAGCACTGCGATGCTAATTGGGACATGTGGGAACACTGCGGGTATGGAAGCAAAAAAATTAATTTTTGTTTATGTTGTAAATAGACCAAAAAAAACGTTTTAAAGATTCCCAAACAGTCACAGGCAAACTAGTTGGTTTTTTCACTGGCATGGACTGATGAGGAGTAGTTTCATACAACTGCTGCTACTAGTCACAATTGAGGACACGAACCCACGTTTTCACATCCAATGAGCACCGTGACCATTCGGTTGCGAAGCAACTTCTAGGTAAATTTGGAGCTAAATAAGACGTTAATGTCAGCAACCAAGTTGCAATATCGAAATAAAAAAATTGTAGATCAAATGTTATGTCAACTTATCTTCTAGATGAGTTTTTAAAACGAATCCTCATGACCAATGCAGAGTAATTAACGTTCGTTTGCGATCAGATGTTTGTATGTTATGTAGATTTGTAGAGAGGTTTGCTTTCCATTCAAACAATGAAGAATTTGATTACTGCTGCGCAGCGAAGTGATAAAGGATACTTATCTGAGCATGCGCGAGGGTTGAATAACGTTGGGCTGTCCGTCAAAGAGCTTCGAGTTCTGAATAATGAAGTTCCAAATAATCGACGAGTTCATGAATTGTCAAAGAGCTCTGCATTGGTTTTTAAAGAAATGAGACGGTCGGGAAATTTCTGCGTTTCGGTCAATGGTTCCTTAAAATAGAGAAGGAAACCTAAGGCGGGGAGGGGGAGACGAAAGTAAAAATAAGTCCTGTGCCTCCGAGGACTGGGCAGATTATTATACAAACGACTGAATCTTGTCATATTCAGTCGGCAAAAATACGTTGGCATAATAATTGTTGAAAACAAGCCAATCCCCCACAGTGTTTCAAGTTGAACTAAATGTTTTCTACACTATTGCCCAGCATTCACTTTCTGTTAGAATATTAGTTAACTAAATATTTCGAAAGATCTAAAGAATTCGAATGCTGAGCATGTAATATAAAATTTAAAAATAGAGAAAAAGGTGGAGTAATGACCGAGTAAAGATGAAGTTCAACCGCTTTAACATCTTTCGAGTGGATAACCAGCATAGTCTTCAGAAGGTTCCAGAATCCCCAACATGCTGCACCTGTTAGTATACTACATTGGCCATGCATAACTTGGCCAGGTTTAACTTTAACAAAAGGACAGGGAAGTTTTTCCTTTATTTAGCGTGTGTCTTTATATATCAAGATACATGCAAGAATACCGTATGGCATAAACTCTCGAAACAACGGCGACAAAAATGCTTAAATTTGGGTTGTTTAACATCGGCTTGTTAGTGAATATTGAAAAGTTGTGCTACAAAATAGCAGTGGCACCCAGAAGCCATAATTGCCTGCGTCGATACTCTCAGTTGACCCAGGCCATCACTCATTTTCGATGATAAAAAGTTGCGTATCACGAAAAACCTCATCCAATAATTGTTCAATGTGAGAAGATGTTCGTAATACTTAACCATCCCACTTAGTGATAACGTCGCCTGGCTTCATGTTTTGTCTTGCTCTCAGTTGTTTCTCAAACTGGATGTAAGCAAGATATGGATATTCAGGTGTTTTTGTACGAGGAAAAAACAATGAAAAAACATACAAAAAAGCTTCCATTATTTCATCTCACGCATGGTCTAACGACCTTTCTATTGATTTTGTCAATGCCAGTATAATTGTCAAAGGAAACTTCAGATTTCAATAAACTCAAGATTCTTGGCACACTGCACTGAAACGCTAACGAAGTCAACGAAGCAGACAATAACATCGAGCAGTTGCCAAAGCAAACTCTATTCTTTTAGTACAGTTTTTCCTTATTTAACCATTTATACATTTTTCACGCTTTCCTCTCACATATATTTTTCATCTCGCGCTTTTTCGTTTTAGTTTTTACAATGGATGCTGATAGCTTACACGTTAAAATCCTTAACCAGAGAATGCTTTTACGCAAGATAATTTGTAATATTTCTGGTTATTACACCAGTGTTAGTATTTAACCATACGCCAGTAGACAGCCGGCTGAGCTTTGGTGCACCCTCAACTGAAAAAGGAGATTCCATTTTCTGTTTTATTATTTGCTACTTTTGTTAAAGCTAGTTTTATTCTGATCTACTCTGTAACACAGTTTAAGTTGCATAACATAAGAGAACAAAAGTGGAATACAATTTAATGTCCAAAGAATTCCATCCAATATAAAGTTTCTCCGGCTCGATCAAATCAATTAGAAGTCAGTTAGTATCAGTTTGAGTCAGCCTTTGGTAACTATCCACTGAACAGAATGTCTTCTAACAACAACAACAACAACAACAACAGAGCATTAAGAAGTGCTTTTTTTTAATTTCAGTTAAAAGCGCCACATTCGTGTCGTGGCCAAAGGTCCTGAAAGATACATAGAGCAACTTCAACTTTTCAAAAAATCGTTTGTGAAAACCTTGTATAACCAACAATGAAATCCTGGTTGGCCGAGACTGAAACTTTAGTCTTGATGAGTCAAGTAAGGAAACAGCGGCACTATAATAAGAACGTCTCCTCGACCTTCAGTAAAGGATCACTGGTTTTCTAAAGGTCGAGTCAACTGACCTGTCAAGCCTTCCACCAAATCATGCTTGTATTAGTGAATTCATAAAAAAACATTTCCAATCTCCAAATTAAGACTGAGTGAATTTAAATGGTGACTGGATCCAGAATTTGAGTGTTGATTAGATCAATACAACTGGAATTTTTGCTCAGTTAATTAGTGACAGTACTTAACGTGCCTCGATGCTCTTCAAGGATCTCAAAGTAACTACACTCGTTGCCTCTTTATCTTCATTAAACGGGAGCCGTTGCCTTGGACAAGTACAGAGAAGCTTCTTAAGCGATGCTTGAAACTCGGGTATCTTAAAACAGTAAATAACTGGGTTGAGAAACGAATTTGCGTACTGTGCTACAAAAGTGATTTGTACCCTGAAGGAGTGCATATTTTGCAGGTAATCTCTAAGAGCAAGAATGATTCCAGAAGGCAGACAGGTAAAAACTGAAAAGGCCGTCACGATAAAAAGCGTCTTGGCAAGCTTTCTGTCTTGTTCCATGGACCTGCAAGTGTTGTTACGAAACCGGCTACTGCGTTTGGTCAGTGAGAACCAAATCACCAGATACGCGCCAGTGATAATCAAGACGGAGCAGATGATGGTGATGGCCATCAAGTAACTAAATCCATCATGGCTTTCTGTGCGATAAAGATCAATGGTTACGTTTACGACTCCGTTGAAGCAAGCTAAGAGCCAAACGATTCCAATAGAAACGTGGTAGTACCATGTGTTTACAGTTCTGTGGCGAAATGGACACAACATTGCAAACATTCTTTCCAGTGAAATAAGAGCCAATGACAATATTGAAGATGTTACTCCAACAGCATCAACGAACACGCCTATTTTAACTACAGTGTTACGGATAACGAGGGTTGGTGCTACGCTGGCGATGTGAAGAAACAGGAAAAGGCTGATTGATATTCCCACTAAAAAGTCAGCAGCTGCAAGATTGATGAGAAGATAGCTGGTGCGCTTCATCCGTTTCCGAATGCTCCAGAAGATGTAGATGGTAAGAAAGTTGCCAGTGAGTATCAAACTGCTTCACAGATGTATGTTATCAACCATGGAATTCCTTTAAACAAGTGGAACACTTCAGTGCTTGTGCCGTTCATTGTCCATCCAGAACTGGGTATAGGGAAAGGCAAAAGAGACCGATTTTCTATTAGTATGAATAGGAAATCGTACGCAAAACACTACGGCAAGGACAACGAACCAAACAAAGGTTTAATGGGCAGAACAGTAAATTTTCACTTGCATTATAAACTGTTGTACTTTTCTAGCCGCGTCCTTTGCAAATCAATAGCGCCGTGAAATGACTAATTTCCAAATTTTTTGTTCAACGTGAACCACGACGAATAATTTTTCGTATTTCTAATTAGCACCGAACGCATTCACGGCATATTCAGTAGGGCAAGATTTTTATACAGACAGACACACTAAAAAGATCCACCAGCATTGACCGTGCAAGCAATAATTAAGACCCCTTTCTTTATAAAAGGTCATTTGAGAGGAGCTGTAAAGGAAAAATTCTGAGGTGTCCGCGATTTGAGGTTAAATTATGTCCGGCTCTTCTTTTTTTTTTGAGTCACAAAACTTTCCTATCCTCCCGGGGTTTGGGCCGATTATTTAAACCAAGTTTAGACAAAGTTTGTGAAAGTCATCGTCTAACCCATGGTTAAACCATGAGTACCGATTATTCAGACAATGTTTAGACACATGTCTTAACACCGACGAAGGCGACGAAGGAACAATAGTAAGTTAGACCTGATCAAA
>JAHPZR010052122.1:0-25793 GCA_019787425.1 Platygyra sinensis
TGCATAGACTGCAAAGCTAAATTTACAGAGGTAAAACAAGCGAGATAAGTCAAGCTTGAAGTCACGTGTTCCTTAATCTACGTCACAAATCTGAGCACGTCGATGATGTGATCAGCGGCACGGGTAGACCGCAATAAAATAGGATTTTCAGGTTTTTAAATCTTCATAGAAAAATCGCTTTTTATCCAAATCGAAAAATTTTTTCGCCAAAGTTCATTACATGGAATATAGGATCAGATGGGTAAATAAAAATTTTGACGATATGGGCACTTTAAGTAGGAACGTGGTGCTACCTTCTAAGGTGATGTTAAAGGTACAATAAACCACATTGCCAGCAGCATCTAAAGCTGTGTATCGCACGGTTAGTGACGTGTACGTGTCCATAATAAATCCAGGATCGCGATTGGACTGTACGCTAACCACGCCCACATTATCGGTGAATGTTGGTGGTGTCCACGTGATGGCCTCTCTTAGAGAATTGGAGCGACTCACGAAACTTGCAGGGCAGTTCTGGACTGAGGGAGGTGTCACGTCTGGAAAAAAATAAAAACAAGCCCGGTTCAGATCTCGTTTAGATCTCCTTTTTCTGTTATGCCAAAAAATTCACTTTAACACTGCGATTAAATAATCAGTATCATCTTTATTTAAGGTCGGCACACACGAGGGGACTAGTTCCTGCGACTAGTCACTGCAACAAGTCGCGGGGACAAGTCCCATTGGGTGAACTGGCGATTTTTGCTTCAAAATCTAGTCGCAGGGAAGAGACTTTGGTCCTTGCGACTAGTCCCACGAATACAAACCAGTCTGAATTTTTGGGACAAGGCCCAGCGACTTGTTACTTAGAACGCTTCGTGTAAACTGTTCGCGGGACAAGTCGTTGCGACCAGTCCCTTCGTGTAAATTATTCAGGGGACTTGTTGCAGGGACTAGTCGCAGGGACCAGTCTCCTCGTGTGTGCGACCTTAAAAGCTCTAAAATCTGCCCAGCCCACCATTTACGGTAATATGGAAGCTACAACTCTTCTGTGCTCCACTATCAGCGGTTCCTATCCACGTGACTCGGTGCCTGCCAGTGGGGAAGCCATAATTCTCATTGTAGTTGCTAGGAGACACTGTCACTATCTTCATATTGGTTCGTGGGAGCTGCCACTTGTATCCAAGCACCACCGTGGACGCGTCTGGCTCAAGTTCTTCAACTCTGTCGATTGGACACACGATCCATGGGTCCGTGTAAACTGCAAAGTGAGACAGGAATTTGAGAATTGGAAGTAATCTGTGCAGTAGACAGGCAGTAGCATAGTATTCTTGTTGAACCCGAGATACAGATGCATGTGTCAACGTACGTCTGCTAATTGTAGCGTTGAAAGCATCAACAACTAGACACCGTCAACAACATTTAACATTTTAAGAACGACTTCGGACCCCCAATATAAGTTTATCTGATTGAAATGCACATATCACGTGGCATGTGGTATGTGGTATGTGCATTAATCTGTATCTTGTAACAACTTATTTACATCATGAGATTCTGTAAACTGTAAGGTAGCGGCGGAAAACCGGTTAAACCCGTCTCTGAAAAGCAAAAAGATCTGCATGGCTTTCCTCTCGGCTTCCTCTGAGTAACTTAAACCCAAGATTCATCTTGGCACCAATGCTTTTAAAACGGCTTGTGAAAGGCTAGTCAGCTAAACTCGACGGAGGGCCAGTTGCGTTCCTCTGTGACTGATAAGTACACGCGCTAGTGGAAATAATCATTATAAAGAAGAACAAGCAAACTTTCTACATACGTAGAATCAGGATATAAACTGCGTTTACAGTTGATTACTTATTCAGTTACCCTCGGTTGATGTTTTATAGACATTTTGATATTGTAAATAATGTGTACTATGCTTTTGTTTTTGGTTCTAGCTACGCTGTAAAATAGTGTCAAGTGAAAATCGCATGCATAAACCGACCAATGAGGATTAACTTGGGCATCAAACACGAGCAATAAGCTTTCTCTGAGACTGCAGACAGTCTTTATGCCAATAAACGAGTATCGGGCCCAAACATCAGCAACGTAATACAAAACCTTAAAGGGCCATTGTCACGATAAAGCGCATGTGCAGTCTTGATTGACAGCATTTTTTCTTAACCAATAGAAACCGTAATACTATCACGAGCGCCACGAATTCGCCGCAGGTCAGCTTAGAGTTGCACGTGCCTTTCGAATATCTCTTTATTCGCCGGCTTTTGGCCTTTTGTTTGTAAAGAATATTTATCATGTTTATGTTGTGTGAAGGCCGTGTCCGTTGATTACAAGCGCATACGCTCTACGTTCTTCCAAATTGTATCTGTATCTGTAGCTATATATACAAAGTTTCCGATATTCGATCTTGCATCTTTCCTTCGTTTTCTTTTTTTTCCGAACAAGACAGCTACGAAGTGAAAGTAGCTTTGGCCTCTAACCGTTTGGAAAACCCTCTCGAGGACATTGTATTTCTCGACGGCATTCCACTCAAAACACAAAATACGACTTTTAAATCTTTCCTAGATGACTAAACAGTTCTTCAATATCGGTATTACTATTTGCACACGCCACACAGGGTCGATGGAGGAGGATTTTTCTCACAAATAACAACTTTGAAAACTGTTCCGTCGGATGAGAAATCAAATTGCTGCACATGCGCAGAAGGGTGTCAAATGCCCTTTAAGGTCCATAGTCTCCACGTACAGTTCGGGACTATTTCTTACCTCTCACACAAGACAACGGGGCGATCTCGCTCCAGGAAGTATCGTTTTGACAGGTAGTGTACCTAGGACCACTTAGCGCATATCCGTCACCACAATAGAAGACACATCGTGTACCGTACTCGACGTCTGTTTGGGAGCATAACGATGGGACCACTCCACCATTGTCAGGTAGAGTCAGCTTCGGACACACAACCGCTGGGAAAGTTCAAAATATGAAATCATGATGTTAAGTGATGGTAAGCATCAACGGTTACGCAGCCAGTGCTCAAGATTTGAGCAAACACTTCCAAGTCCATATTATATCTTATTAAACTTTTACGAAAGTGTAAGTTAGTAATATTTAATAGAACGCGCATGCACTCACGTGTCCAGCATGCAGTCATGCAAATTTATTTGAACAAAAGAAAGTGTTAACATGAGAAAAGACTTAAACTCCCAAAGGATTGGTTTGGTACATCAACATGGCCGCCGTTTCATTGTTTTAGAACACCAGAATGGCTGCCATGACATCATGTGCAGACGCTCGATAGATTATGGAACTACAGAGTTAGAGTGGTCACTCTGGATTAAACTCGGTCATAGTTGAAGAGAAATTAAGACTTTTCATCAAAAAAGACAACTAAAATGATTGAAGATCATTACTGAAAACTGTGACCGTAACAATTATATTAAATTAATTTCGATAATTGAACATATTTAAGTGTTAGATCTCAACACGAGACAAATTTTCTGTTGAGCCATGAAGCGCGTACAAGACACCGATAAGGTATCGATAACCAATACTATTATCCATTCAAAATATTTTCCCGTTTCTGATTGGTTGAAACCACGGGCATAATTCACCATAACCAGCTGCTGTTGACCAAATTTGAAAAGAATTTTGTCGTATTGAACCAAAGACGTCAAAAGTTTTGCTATATTGAATCAATGACGTCAAAATGACGTCAAAAGTGCAGCCCGCTGCAGGTTATAAGACCTTTGACCGAGAAAACCTGGGGACAAGGTTGTGCTATTTTTGGTGAGCAGAAAAACAAAGAGCAAAATGGCGAAACTTTTTTAAGAACGGGGAAATAATATGACTGAATAATAATATAAAGCAATTGCCTCGGTGGATAACAGCCTCCGAGATCTGCAGAATTCTTCGTATCCTACGAAAGTCGAATTCAATAATTGGTAATTTAACCGCTTGCTTTGGAAGTGAGCTGGCGTTTCCAACAAAAAGAATGGAGGATTGAAACGGATTGATAATACAATAGGCCATATTAGTATTCTCGGTTATAGACTGGAGCAAGCTTGCGATCGAGGCTCATGCAAGAAAATGTCATAGAAAGAGATAACTGGCATTTTAATTTGTAAAGACTCCCCGCATCAGCCTCGGTTGCAAGCTCAGTAGTAGTTCCAGTCCAATAGAGTGTGTGCATTGTCACGCAATAAAAAATAAAATCAAAAACCATGCAATGGATGAAGTCAAGCAATTGAGATATTATAGTCGATAAATAAAGAGCACAGTTGTCCAAGTTTAAAGTTCGTGCCTTGTCCCAAGGTGGAGATATTTGCCGAAATGTTTTGCGCAAAATTATAGTGCTCAGCGGTATGGAGCCGCCATGTTAGAAGACCTCCTTGATCCTCCAATATGGCGGCCGGTAAATAGTGTAAACATCTGGGAGTTACTTGGGCTATCTAGTCGAATGATTTGCTGAACCGAGCCAAACCACATTTATACAAGCAATTTTCCAAATATGTAAACGTCTAAAATGGGTAAAACCATGAGATAAGTGTATATTTTTCGACAAACGCCATCTTAGTTAGCTTTGTGTCTAAATCGAAATTCAAATTGCGCTGGTTTCTAAACGAAGAACGCTATTGAGCTGGAAAGTTGTAAACAGATATAAATTAAGTTAACAAATGGAATTAAAAACTGTATAACCACAGCAACAAACCGATGAGAGTGTCGGATCTTTAGTAGACCTGGATCACTGAGTAGAAATTTTAGAATACAAAATATAGACGGCACACTGATCCCGACGGCAGATATGACCAAAATGAAATAAAACGGCCGGAGTAAAGGACTAAATTATTTTAAACGGGGGGGGGGGGGGGGGGGTACTTGACCAATGTTTGAGTACAGGGGTGCCGCCGAGGGTTTGAAATCCTGACCCTGTTTAGGACAAAAATACGCTAAAAACCCTACCCTGTGTAGGACAACAACCTCCATTTTAAGACCCTGTTTAGGACAAGCGACAAAATGTACACTCGCTGGTTTTACAGGAATATACACTGTTTAATAAGTCATTCAAACTGAAGAAAGCATGCTCGATGCGTCTAAAACCAAGTTGTTGCGTCTCTAGATCTACACTTGAACTAAACAAAAAGCCGTCAAGCATTAAGCTCTAAATTAGCGTGGCAAAATGTCGTCATTGCATCTTTAGAAGGGCGATACCTTTTTTTAATAGCAAATCAAAGAGGAATGATTTCTTCAATTTTTGTATAATGAATAAGAGGAACTTATTTTTGAGGTTAATTTTATTTTGATTAAAGCACCAATAGAACTTTTACAGAGAAAAATATCCCTAAACAATATATATACCAGCAGGATCTCTCATGTCTGCGCGACACAGTAAAATCTTTCTTTCATCACGTTATCCAAGACAAAGAAACTATACCTACTATATGTCGGTTTACTCAGTTGATATTGCTCAAATCAGGAAAAAAAATGCGTCGCTTTTCTGCCGCTTGATCGCATGCTCTTTCAACTTCTCGCATGCAGGCTCCGCGTCGCAGGCTAAGAAAAGAAAGAGACTGCTCGCAGTCTCTCGGCTCGTAATAATATACCCTGTTTAGGACAGGTTCTAACCTGTTTAGGACAGAAGCAAGTCGAATTGTATACCCTGTTTAGGACAGCGAGGCCAAAAAACCATACCCTATCCAGCGGCACGTCCCCGTATAGCCCAAATAAGGGAGTACCCCCCCCCCCCTCCCCCGGGCCTATATTTCGGTTTGCAATACAAACCCTCCTCAGGGGCTGAGTAGAAAAAAAGATATGTGAAAAGAAAACCGTTACAAATAAAAATTTAAATAAAAATACGCGACAATGATTGGTAGGCTATGAGTAAATAAGTGTCAGATGTGGACATCACTGGCGTGCCTCATCTCTTCTGTTTATGCCAAACGGATGTAATGTTTTGGCTTTGTTTACTAGACGAGCCTCTAGCTTTTCGCATTGAGTCACGTTTGCTGCATATGAGTTCAATCGGGATGAGGTGGACGTCGTTAATAGAATTGCCAGCTTGGTTAAAGTGTAGTGATACTGGTGTAGTTGTGCTGAGTTATTGGTGATTTAGGATAGTACGTCGGTGTTCCCCAAAGCGTTCATTGAGTTGACGCTTGGTATATGAGATTTTTTGAGTGGCAAGATATGGAGTCGGTGATTTTTCTAGCTTCGTTAGTTGTAAAAAAAAGTTTAGCTTGTTTGACCCTCTTGTAGAAAAGAACAAGTGAGGCAGCGTGGGTGGTTGCACTTTTTATTCCTGCGGATTGTTGGCTGGAGGAATCTTCGTGCGGCAGCGTCGAATGGACTAGCAGATCACGTAGGCTTGCGTTACGTCTGTAAGCTATAACCGGTGGGTTAGGGAAGGCTTTTTGGCAGTTGGCAGTGGCTTGAAGTAGAGTGGCGCACTTGTTGACACAGATGATATTTCAGGAAGCGTAGGATTGAAGGATGTGACAAAGGGTGTTCGGTCAGTCTTGGCGGATTTCGATTCTTGCGGTTGAAGGGTTGCGTGACGTGGAATTGAGCGAACGCAATTCGCGTCTCTTTGTAGTGAGCTGAGGCTATAACCACGTTTGGTAAGGTATTCGCTGAGTTCTCGGCTTCTTTGGTCAAAAAAGTGTCGGTAGAACATATGCGGCGGATTCGGAGGAAGAGGCTGAATTGGATGGCTTTTTTGGTATGGTTTGGGTGGCACGATGTTTTGAGGAGGTATTGATGTTTGTCTGTGGGCTTTGCATGGAGATCTGTTTGGATGTGGTTGTTAATGAGATGAACTAGGACTTCTAGGAAAGGGAGTGTCTGGTGCAAAGAATTTAAATACTCATGAGTAAATTTGATGCTAGGGTGAATACAATTCAGGTAGCCTATGAAGGTTTTTAGATGCTCCTCTCCATGTGTTTAAGTCATGAAGATATTATCGATGAATCTCCACCAAATGAACGGCTTGAGTGGAGCGTTATCAATGGCCTGTTGCTCTTATCCCTGACGAGGATAAAACCTTTGGTGGCTCTTTAGTTGTGGATTTGAGAATTTGATGACGTCACATACACACACTCTATGCCGAATATACGAAGATATTGTACTCAGATTCTACGCATGATCTGATTGGGTGAAAAGCGCGCAGTGTACTGAACTCATCTATGCTGCAGACCTCAGGTAAAACACCATCTGCTATGTTGAAAGACTTTTTTCTCTGTTAATTTTAAAGAAAGTTCTTTTAAATTTAAGAGCGACTCTCCCTAAGATCCTCATATTCAATTTTCATCCAGAAATGGATTTCGCTCATAATTCTTCCATCAACTTCACTTGGCAAGTAGGTAACAAATATGAGATAATATCCGAGAAATCGAACTTTTCCAAAATTTCCTGATCGGAACTTTTGGCATCCCGGAATGTGCTCAAAACTTAGCGGTGAACTTGAGAATTTTACAAGATTTGCAGTTGTCAGTTCGTGAGAATACGGATCATTCAAAACCTCTAACTTCGCTAGTTATAAAAAATGACCCTTTGTCTTAAGAATATAAATAGTTGCAATCATAAGCTTTAATTAGTGTAATAAATCTGACGGCACGAAGTTTCTCTTGTTTGAGCTCTTATCGTAACATGCAATTTACGCTAAGTTCAGAGGAATAAATTGCGAAAGTGGCTCATACTGACCTGCTCTTCTACGCATCAATGCTAAGTTCCATCCATCATCTGTGAAAATCAGTTAAAACATTTGGCCGCAATCTAATTCTAGTTCCACACATGCGACCTGAAAGTTGTGATATTCGGCTGTAACGCGGCCATATTTCCATTGAGCACGTCAAAAACAAATGTTAGTAACAAACCAAGAAATCAGATCTTGCCCCTTGAATTCCTCTGCGTGGAAAGATGAAACATTTTTTTTTTACCAAATGATCGCAATAGAAACGTTGGAAGAGTTTCATCAAAGCTGTCTTGTAACGAGAAAAGTCTATTACATCACAGGCAGCCCAAGCGCGAGATGAGAGGAAATAATTAAATATAAATGAAACGTACGCGAACGTGACTCTTGCCTTCGAGCGGTGTTGTGTTACAAACATGCGATTTACAAGGGTTTGTATGGGAACTTTACGGGTTTGCTTTAAATACCTGAAAAATGTAATGTTGTGTGAATAAAACTGACTTACCTTGCTTTCCTTTCATATTCTTTGTTGTTTCACGGTGTTTGAGGCCGTTTTGAAGCGTTTTCAGCGAGTTAGTACTGGTGGTGGTTTCCCACTAGAAAAAAACACAAGGCTGGCTGGCTCAAAATCGAACCGTCGTGCTGCGAAGGCCAAAATATTCCCAAGGAATGAACGTAACCGCCTCAAATCACGATCAGCCGAAGCTTAAATAACTCGCTTCCCATTCCATCGGTCGCTGGTTCGCAAATCTCATCGCAACGGCCTGAAAATCGCTCGTTTACCAGCTCAAATCTGCCTCTTTCGCAGCTGCATCATGCGTGAAGCCAACGGTTAAGATACCAGATTTGAAAATCGAAGCTTAGCGACCGCATCCCCTCGACAAAAACAACACTCGGCAGGGGTGGGAGGGAACTATCATAGTTCCCTCCCACCCCTGCCGAGTGTTGTTTTTGTCGAGGGGATGCGGTCGCTAAGCTTCGATTTTCAAATCTGGTATCTTAACCGTTGGCTTCACGCATGATGCAGCAGCGAAAGAGGCAGATTTGAGCTGGTAAACGAGCGATTTTCAGGCCGTTGCGATGAGATTTGCGAACCAGCGACCGATGGAATGGGAAGCGAGTTATTCAAGCTTCGACTTATCGTGATTTGAGACGTTTACGTCCATTCCTTGGGAATATTTTGGCCTTCGCAGCACGACGGTTCGATTTTGAGCCAGCCAGCCTTGTGTTTTTTTCTAGTGGGAAACCACCACCAGTGCCAACTCGCTGAAAACGCTTCAAAACGGCCTCAAACACCGTGAAACAACAAAGAATATGAAAGGAAAGCAAGGTAAGTCAGTTTTATTCACACAACATTACATTTTTCAGGTATTTAAAGCAAACCCGTAAAGTTCCCATACAAACCCTTGTAAATCGCATGTTTGTAACACAACACCGCTCGAAGGCAAGAGTCACGTTCGCGTACGTTTCATTTATATTTAATTATTTCCTCTCATCTCGCGCTTGGGCTGCCTGTGATTACATTGACAGGAATTCGCTGTCCGCCATGTTTTTTCCTTAACCGCTGGACAGTTTGGTTAAGGGCTCAACAACCTTAACTCTTCCCACAGGAACACTCGGCGATCATTGCTGTCAGTTTTTCGATCAACTGGTGTTTTCTATCCCTCGACTTAAAAGAAATTTCTAAATGGCTGCAAATGGATTTCAACATTTCAACGTTAAATGAACCGAGCTTCTGTGTCTGATATAAATCAAAAAGACTGTATGAATCATAGTATACTGGTTTTTCCAGCATTGAGAGCAAACCGCTGTTGGGAGAAACGAAAGAGCTCGCATAAAAACCATGTTATGAAAAAACAAATAGTTAATTGCCCCTGCAATTAGTTGAAGTATGTGTGTGTGTCTGTGGGGGCGGGGACATGCATAAGGTAAGACTTTAATCAGTCTTTATTTTCATGTCTTCGCGAGGTTGAATAAAAGCACGAACCTTAATTAAGGAGAGGCTTTACATGACTTTTTTTTTTTAAAAAAAGAACTTTCAAATAAAAAAGCCTTCCACACGTGGTGAACTAAACCTGAGGAAGCAAACACGCGCAAATAAAGCAAGGCTGGTGGCCTTAAGATTTCAAGGGAAGATTTGATTGTCTGCGTGATCCACTTTCACTTAAAAGTTTGGAAAACACAAAAAATGCGCAACAACGTGCAAAAGTATTTTTCACACAGTAAACCATAAAGGAAATTCAAACAAACAGATCTCGTGCTGGAATTTTCATACCCTTAATTAATAAGTTAACGCTGCAAATTCAATTAACTGAGAGAAAATAAATATTGATTCTATCTCGGTTGAAATACTGGAGGTTTAAAAAGAAAACCTAGTAGCAAAATAGCAAAGCTAAACATATCCAATTCTCAATAACAAAAACGACCGTATATCCAGGCAGTAAATTATGGAATAATTTCTTTTTTAAACTAAAAGAAACTGTGAAATATTCCGTGACGTGGCACGCTGAAATGCTGCTGGCGTATAATTTCATTTATTTTTGTTTTATTCTGCTTTTGTCTTGTTTGCTTTGCTTTCTTATACTTTACTCACCGATGGTGAGATTTTAATGAATGTGAAAATATCATATTGAAAACTGAGCAAAAGGTAACTTTTGTGGCCCAACTTGAACAGGTGTATTGAACATATTCTTTATCTCCTGGGCCATCGTCCAGTTGACGGGTTTTTTACACTGAAGTGTTGTCTTCTGTCCTTGTGTTGTGGATATTGGCAAGTCCTTAGTGGTCGCCAATATTTGCCTAAATTATGTCTGTGTTTAGTACAAACCGTCAACTTCGTAATTTCATCGTGAGATGGAAGGAAATTCCCCGCCCTTGCCAAAATTAATTCGTACTCTGTAACTTTCACGCGTGAGAGATGACAGCTTTTTAAATGATAGGTAACGTCATCAACACATTCAAAAAGGGAGATCACGTCAACTTTTCCTCGTGATTCTCCACACGTTATTTTCCCATTTCCGAAAAAAGAACAAGCTATCGGCTTTGAAGACGCGCACGCCATCATTAATATTTGAGTTGCACACTGCAATATGCATGGTCAGCGGCTTATAACAAAACTATCGATTGAACAAATTCTGAGGACGAGAAATTACTCGTTTTTCCAACAATTTGAAACAAACTGAGCTGCGTGTCTTCAGTCAAATTATGTATTTTTTTATGGTTTCTATCTACATCTAAAAGTGTACGTCTACGATGTTGATTTTGAGATTACCAGACTTTGTTATGGAGGTTCGTTGGAGATGTATAGGATGGAAACATGGAGGTCTATTTAGCCGAGTGTCACGACTTTCTTCCTCAAGCGTGGAACAAAAACACAGTTGCAGCCAAATGTTTTAACTGATTTTAATAGATGATGGATGGAACTTTGCATTGATGTGTAGAGGAGCCTGTGAGTACGAGCCACTTTAGCAATTTATTCCTCTAAACTTAGCTTAAATGGCATGTTGCGATAGAAGCTTGAACGACAGAAACTTTGTGCCATCAAATTTATTACATTAATTAAAGCTTATGTTTGCAATTACTTGTATTCTTGAGACAAAAGCTCATTGTTTATAACTGGCGAAGTTAGAGGTTTTGAATGATTCGTATTCTCAAGAACTGACAACTGCAAGTCTTGTAAAATTCTCGAGTTCACCGCTAAGTTTTGAGCACATTCCGGGATGCCAAAAGTTCCGATCAGAAAATTTTGAAAAAGTTCAATTTCTCGGATATTATCTCATATTTGTTACTTACCTGCCAAGTGAAGTTGATGGAAGAATTATGAGCGAAATCTATTTCTGGATGAAAATTGAATATGAGGATCTTAGGGAGAGTCGCTCTTAAACACCGATACTTACGTTTGCAGTAAGGCACATTTCCTTGCCACAATCCATCGATCTGACAGGTTAACGAATGATCTCCGCCTGTGATGTCGTGTCCGGCCTCACACCCATATGTGCAGACAGTGTTGCGCCTGATGTTCTCTCTTTCGTCAGTGCAGCTCTCTGGAGTGATTAGACCGCGGAATGGAGCTTCCAAATAAGGACAGTAAATTTCTGAAATGGATCAAGGAAGACAGAATAGAAGTAATGTTGTTAGAACACATGAATATATTCGTCAGTTTCAACAAAAAAAAAATCCGAGTTCACTGAGTTGGAGTTAAAACATTTAGACGATCAGTTTAACAACGTACTTCTTTCTCTTTAACACTCAAGAAACTAAAATTAAATACTTTTTTTTACCTAAATGGTACAAAATGCTACCGAAAGGAAGAAGGATGTAAGGAGTGCCAATGCAGAGCAGGATTGTTCCAATACAGGACTCGGGATTGTCGGTAACAGTAACAAACCGGTTTGTTTGACTTCTCAGATTACAACACTCAGCTGCATGCAGCACAAAGCCTCATTACATTAAGATTTTCCTTGCGCTCTCCTCTGGCTCTCAACCAAGTACTTCTGGAGTTTCCAGAAACTTCCCAAAGGACTTAAATAGCATTGTTGCAAGGTTTCTTAATTCGAATATTACATGAGAAATATGTAACAATTCCAGAAGGTTTAGGTCACGACTGAATGACCTCCGGTTCGACATTTTTAATAACAACAACAAGCCATAATTTTTGCGAACGATTTAAATGAAGTATATTCTTGCCCCCGTGTGATTTCCAAAGTTTTGAATCGAGCAGTGCAGAGAAAATACATAAATGGTACTGGCAAAATCTGCGACTTTAAAATCATGTTAACTTCAACAGATAGCAATAAACATTTGAAGATTATAGGAAACTCTGCTTCAGACTATGAAACAGATGACTGGTTATAAATCAAAATTTTACTTTTACACAATCAAACGTCATCAATAGCACAACACCACGTCAAACCTCTTTCCAGAAGCGATTGCCTCTGGCTTACTTCTACAAATCTAGTTTTGAGAGCTTTAATGTTTACTCAGTAAACAAACGATAACATTTTGGAAACTGACTTGGTTCCAGAACTCATTTTCATATGAAAGGTTTCGCACTTAAACTTGTTTTGAAACAGAGGCACGGAAATGGTCTATTAGTCGCCTCCGACCTCATAAGAACACTCTCCTAACATGCACCGACACCCGCCGGTTCTGTCTCTACGTTGTTTATTTTTAGTATTGTTTTCAATGTACCTTCACAGCTCTTGTCGTCATCCATGAGTCTGTAGCCAACAGTCAGACAGAACCGGCGGGTGTCGGTGCATGTTAGGAGAGTGTTCTTATGAGGTCGGAGGCGACTAATAGACCATTTCCGTGCCTCTGTTTCAAACAAGTTTAAGTGCGAAACCTTTCATATGAAAATGAGTTCTGGAACCAAGTCAGTTTCCAAAATGTTATCGTTTGTTTACTGAGTAAACATTAAAGCTCTCAAAACTAGATTTGTAGAAGTAAGCCAGAGGCAATCGCTTCTGGAAAGAGGTTTGACGTGGTGTTGTGCTATTGATGACGTTTGATTGTGTAAAAGTAAAATTTTGATTTATAACCAGTCATCTGTTTCATAGTCTGAAGCAGAGTTTCCTATAATCTTCAAATGTTTATTGCTATCTGTTGAAGTTAACATGATTTTAAAGTCGCAGATTTTGCCAGTACCATTTATGTATTTTCTCTGCACTGCTCGATTCAAAACTTTGGAAATCACACGGGGGCAAGAATATACTTCATTTAAATCGTTCGCAAAAATTATGGCTTGTTGTTGTTATTAAAAATGTCGAACCGGAGGTCATTCAGTCGTGACCTAAACCTTCTGGAATTGTTACATATTTCTCATGTAATATTCGAATTAAGAAACCTTGCAACAATGCTATTTAAGTCCTTTGGGAAGTTTCTGGAAACTCCAGAAGTACTTGGTTGAGAGCCAGAGGAGAGCGCAAGGAAAATCTTAATGTAATGAGGCTTTGTGCTGCATGCAGCTGAGTGTTGTAATCTGAGAAGTCAAACAAACCGGTTTGTTACTGTTACCGACAATCCCGAGTCCTGTATTGGAACAATCCTGCTCTGCATTGGCACTCCTTACATCCTTCTTCCTTTCGGTAGCATTTTGTACCATTTAGGTAAAAAAAAGTATTTAATTTTAGTTTCTTGAGTGTTAAAGAGAAAGAAGTACGTTGTTAAACTGATCGTCTAAATGTTTTAACTCCAACTCAGTGAACTCGGATTTTTTTTTTGTTGAAACTGACGAATATATTCATGTGTTCTAACAACATTACTTCTATTCTGTCTTCCTTGATCCATTTCAGAAATTTACTGTCCTTATTTGGAAGCTCCATTCCGCGGTCTAATCACTCCAGAGAGCTGCACTGACGAAAGAGAGAACATCAGGCGCAACACTGTCTGCACATATGGGTGTGAGGCCGGACACGACATCACAGGCGGAGATCATTCGTTAACCTGTCAGATCGATGGATTGTGGCAAGGAAATGTGCCTTACTGCAAACGTAAGTATCGGTGTTTAAGAGCGACTCTCCCTAAGATCCTCATATTCAATTTTCATCCAGAAATAGATTTCGCTCATAATTCTTCCATCAACTTCACTTGGCAGGTAAGTAACAAATATGAGATAATATCCGAGAAATTGAACTTTTTCAAAATTTTCTGATCGGAACTTTTGGCATCCCGGAATGTGCTCAAAACTTAGCGGTGAACTCGAGAATTTTACAAGACTTGCAGTTGTCAGTTCTTGAGAATACGAATCATTCAAAACCTCTAACTTCGCCAGTTATAAACAATGAGCTTTTGTCTCAAGAATACAAGTAATTGCAAACATAAGCTTTAATTAATGTAATAAATTTGATGGCACAAAGTTTCTGTCGTTCAAGCTTCTATCGCAACATGCCATTTAAGCTAAGTTTAGAGGAATAAATTGCTAAAGTGGCTCGTACTCACAGGCTCCTCTACACATCAATGCAAAGTTCCATCCATCATCTATTAAAATCAGTTAAAACATTTGGCTGCAACTGTGTTTTTGTTCCACGCTTGAGGAAGAAAGTCGTGACACTCGGCTAAATAGACCTCCATGTTTCCATCCTATACATCTCCAACGAACCTCCATAACAAAGTCTGGTAATCTCAAAATCAACATCGTAGACGTACACTTTTAGATGTAGATAGAAACCATAAAAAAATACATAATTTGACTGAAGACACGCAGCTCAGTTTGTTTCAAATTGTTGGAAAAACGAGTAATTTCTCGTCCTCAGAATTTGTTCAATCGATAGTTTTGTTATAAGCCGCTGACCATGCATATTGCAGTGTGCAACTCAAATATTAATGATGGCGTGCGCGTCTTCAAAGCCGATAGCTTGTTCTTTTTTCGGAAATGGGAAAATAACGTGTGGAGAATCACGAGGAAAAGTTGACGTGATCTCCCTTTTTGAATGTGTTGATGACGTTACCTATCATTTAAAAAGCTGTCATCTCTCACGCGTGAAAGTTACAGAGTACGAATTAATTTTGGCAAGGGCGGGGAATTTCCTTCCATCTCACGATGAAATTACGAAGTTGACGGTTTGTACTAAACACAGACATAATTTAGGCAAATATTGGCGACCACTAAGGACTTGCCAATATCCACAACACAAGGACAGAAGACAACACTTCAGTGTAAAAAACCCGTCAACTGGACGATGGCCCAGGAGATAAAGAATATGTTCAATACACCTGTTCAAGTTGGGCCACAAAAGTTACCTTTTGCTCAGTTTTCAATATGATATTTTCACATTCATTAAAATCTCACCATCGGTGAGTAAAGTATAAGAAAGCAAAGCAAACAAGACAAAAGCAGAATAAAACAAAAATAAATGAAATTATACGCCAGCAGCATTTCAGCGTGCCACGTCACGGAATATTTCACAGTTTCTTTTAGTTTAAAAAAGAAATTATTCCATAATTTACTGCCTGGATATACGGTCGTTTTTGTTATTGAGAATTGGATATGTTTAGCTTTGCTATTTTGCTACTAGGTTTTCTTTTTAAACCTCCAGTATTTCAACCGAGATAGAATCAATATTTATTTTCTCTCAGTTAATTGAATTTGCAGCGTTAACTTATTAATTAAGGGTATGAAAATTCCAGCACGAGATCTGTTTGTTTGAATTTCCTTTATGGTTTACTGTGTGAAAAATACTTTTGCACGTTGTTGCGCATTTTTTGTGTTTTCCAAACTTTTAAGTGAAAGTGGATCACGCAGACAATCAAATCTTCCCTTGAAATCTTAAGGCCACCAGCCTTGCTTTATTTGCGCGTGTTTGCTTCCTCAGGTTTAGTTCACCACGTGTGGAAGGCTTTTTTATTTGAAAGTTCTTTTTTTAAAAAAAAAAAGTCATGTAAAGCCTCTCCTTAATTAAGGTTCGTGCTTTTATTCAACCTCGCGAAGACATGAAAATAAAGACTGATTAAAGTCTTACCTTATGCATGTCCCCGCCCCCACAGACACACACACATACTTCAACTAATTGCAGGGGCAATTAACTATTTGTTTTTTCATAACATGGTTTTTATGCGAGCTCTTTCGTTTCTCCCAACAGCGGTTTGCTCTCAATGCTGGAAAAACCAGTATACTATGATTCATACAGTCTTTTTGATTTATATCAGACACAGAAGCTCGGTTCATTTAACGTTGAAATGTTGAAATCCATTTGCAGCCATTTAGAAATTTCTTTTAAGTCGAGGGATAGAAAACACCAGTTGATCGAAAAACTGACAGCAATGATCGCCGAGTGTTCCTGTGGGAAGAGTTAAGGTTGTTGAGCCCTTAACCAAACTGTCCAGCGGTTAAGGAAAAAACATGGCGGACAGCGAATTCCTGTCAATGTAATCACAGGCAGCCCAAGCGCGAGATGAGAGGAAATAATTAAATATAAATGAAACGTACGCGAACGTGACTCTTGCCTTCGAGCGGTGTTGTGTTACAAACATGCGATTTACAAGGGTTTGTATGGGAACTTTACGGGTTTGCTTTAAATACCTGAAAAATGTAATGTTGTGTGAATAAAACTGACTTACCTTGCTTTCCTTTCATATTCTTTGTTGTTTCACGGTGTTTGAGGCCGTTTTGAAGCGTTTTCAGCGAGTTGGCACTGGTGGTGGTTTCCCACTAGAAAAAAACACAAGGCTGGCTGGCTCAAAATCGAACCGTCGTGCTGCGAAGGCCAAAATATTCCCAAGGAATGGACGTAAACGTCTCAAATCACGATAAGTCGAAGCTTGAATAACTCGCTTCCCATTCCATCGGTCGCTGGTTCGCAAATCTCATCGCAACGGCCTGAAAATCGCTCGTTTACCAGCTCAAATCTGCCTCTTTCGCTGCTGCATCATGCGTGAAGCCAACGGTTAAGATACCAGATTTGAAAATCGAAGCTTAGCGACCGCATCCCCTCGACAAAAACAACACTCGGCAGGGGTGGGAGGGAACTATGATAGTTCCCTCCCACCCCTGCCGAGTGTTGTTTTTGTCGAGGGGATGCGGTCGCTAAGCTTCGATTTTCAAATCTGGTATCTTAACCGTTGGCTTCACGCATGATGCAGCTGCGAAAGAGGCAGATTTGAGCTGGTAAACGAGCGATTTTCAGGCCGTTGCGATGAGATTTGCGAACCAGCGACCGATGGAATGGGAAGCGAGTTATTTAAGCTTCGGCTGATCGTGATTTGAGGCGGTTACGTTCATTCCTTGGGAATATTTTGGCCTTCGCAGCACGACGGTTCGATTTTGAGCCAGCCAGCCTTGTGTTTTTTTCTAGTGGGAAACCACCACCAGTACTAACTCGCTGAAAACGCTTCAAAACGGCCTCAAACACCGTGAAACAACAAAGAATATGAAAGGAAAGCAAGGTAAGTCAGTTTTATTCACACAACATTACATTTTTCAGGTATTTAAAGCAAACCCGTAAAGTTCCCATACAAACCCTTGTAAATCGCATGTTTGTAACACAACACCGCTCGAAGGCAAGAGTCACGTTCGCGTACGTTTCATTTATATTTAATTATTTCCTCTCATCTCGCGCTTGGGCTGCCTGTGATGTAATAGACTTTTCTCGTTACAAGACAGCTTTGATGAAACTCTTCCAACGTTTCTATTGCGATCATTTGGTAAAAAAAAAATGTTTCATCTTTCCACGCAGAGGAATTCAAGGGGCAAGATCTGATTTCTTGGTTTGTTACTAACATTTGTTTTTGACGTGCTCAATGGAAATATGGCCGCGTTACAGCCGAATATCACAACTTTCAGGTCGCATGTGTGGAACTAGAATTAGATTGCGGCCAAATGTTTTAACTGATTTTCACAGATGATGGATGGAACTTAGCATTGATGCGTAGAAGAGCAGGTCAGTATGAGCCACTTTCGCAATTTATTCCTCTGAACTTAGCGTAAATTGCATGTTACGATAAGAGCTCAAACAAGAGAAACTTCGTGCCGTCAGATTTATTACACTAATTAAAGCTTATGATTGCAACTATTTATATTCTTAAGACAAAGGGTCATTTTTTATAACTAGCGAAGTTAGAGGTTTTGAATGATCCGTATTCTCACGAACTGACAACTGCAAATCTTGTAAAATTCTCAAGTTCACCGCTAAGTTTTGAGCACATTCCGGGATGCCAAAAGTTCCGATCAGGAAATTTTGGAAAAGTTCGATTTCTCGGATATTATCTCATATTTGTTACCTACTTGCCAAGTGAAGTTGATGGAAGAATTATGAGCGAAATCCATTTCTGGATGAAAATTGAATATGAGGATCTTAGGGAGAGTCGCTCTTAAATTTAAAAGAACTTTCTTTAAAATTAACAGAGAAAAAAGTCTTTCAACATAGCAGATGGTGTTTTACCTGAGGTCTGCAGCATAGATGAGTTCAGTACACTGCGCGCTTTTCACCCAATCAGATCATGCGTAGAATCTGAGTACAATATCTTCGTATATTCGGCATAGAGTGTGTGTATGTGACGTCATCAAATTCTCAAATCCACAACTAAAGAGCCACCAAAGGTTTTATCCTCGTCAGGGATAAGAGCAACAGGCCATTGATAACGCTCCACTCAAGCCGTTCATTTGGTGGAGATTCATCGATAATATCTTCATGACTTAAACACATGGAGAGGAGCATCTAAAAACCTTCATAGGCTACCTGAATTGTATTCACCCTAGCATCAAATTTACTCATGAGTATTTAAATTCTTTGCACCAGACACTCCCTTTCCTAGAAGTCCTAGTTCATCTCATTAACAACCACATCCAAACAGATCTCCATGCAAAGCCCACAGACAAACATCAATACCTCCTCAAAACATCGTGCCACCCAAACCATACCAAAAAAGCCATCCAATTCAGCCTCTTCCTCCGAATCCGCCGCATATGTTCTACCGACACTTTTTTGACCAAAGAAGCCGAGAACTCAGCGAATACCTTACCAAACGTGGTTATAGCCTCAGCTCACTACAAAGAGACGCGAATTGCGTTCGCTCAATTCCACGTCACGCAACCCTTCAACCGCAAGAACCGAAATCCGCCAAGACTGACCGAACACCCTTTGTCACATCCTTCAATCCTACGCTTCCTGAAATATCATCTGTGTCAACAAGTGCGCCACTCTACTTCAAGCCACTGCCAACTGCCAAAAAGCCTTCCCTAACCCACCGGTTATAGCTTACAGACGTAACGCAAGCCTACGTGATCTGCTAGTCCATTCGACGCTGCCGCACGAAGATTCCTCCAGCCAACAATCCGCAGGAATAAAAAGTGCAACCACCCACGCTGCCTCACTTGTTCTTTTCTACAAGAGGGTCAAACAAGCTAAACTTTTTTTTACAACTAACGAAGCTAGAAAAATCACCGACTCCATATCTTGCCACTCAAAAAATCTCATATACCAAGCGTCAACTCAATGAACGCTTTGGGGAACACCGACGTACTATCCTAAATCACCAATAACTCAGCACAACTACACCAGTATCACTACACTTTAACCAAGCTGGCAATTCTATTAACGACGTCCACCTCATCCCGATTGAACTCATATGCAGCAAACGTGACTCAATGCGAAAAGCTAGAGGCTCGTCTAGTAAACAAAGCCAAAACATTACATCCGTTTGGCATAAACAGAAGAGATGAGGCACGCCAGTGATGTCCACATCTGACACTTATTTACTCATAGCCTACCAATCATTGTCGCGTATTTTTATTTAAATTTTTATTTGTAACGGTTTTCTTTTCACATATCTTTTTTTCTACTCAGCCCCTGAGGAGGGTTTGTATTGCAAACCGAAATATAGGCCCGGGGGAGGGGGGGGGGGGTACTCCCTTATTTGGGCTATACGGGGACGTGCCGCTGGATAGGGTATGGTTTTTTGGCCTCGCTGTCCTAAACAGGGTATACAATTCGACTTGCTTCTGTCCTAAACAGGTTAGAACCTGTCCTAAACAGGGTATATTATTACGAGCCGAGAGACTGCGAGCAGTCTCTTTCTTTTCTTAGCCTGCGACGCGGAGCCTGCATGCGAGAAGTTGAAAGAGCATGCGATCAAGCGGCAGAAAAGCGACGCATTTTTTTTCCTGATTTGAGCAATATCAACTGAGTAAACCGACATATAGTAGGTATAGTTTCTTTGTCTTGGATAACGTGATGAAAGAAAGATTTTACTGTGTCGCGCAGACATGAGAGATCCTGCTGGTATATATATTGTTTAGGGATATTTTTCTCTGTAAAAGTTCTATTGGTGCTTTAATCAAAATAAAATTAACCTCAAAAATAAGTTCCTCTTATTCATTATACAAAAATTGAAGAAATCATTCCTCTTTGATTTGCTATTAAAAAAAGGTATCGCCCTTCTAAAGATGCAATGACGACATTTTGCCACGCTAATTTAGAGCTTAATGCTTGACGGCTTTTTGTTTAGTTCAAGTGTAGATCTAGAGACGCAACAACTTGGTTTTAGACGCATCGAGCATGCTTTCTTCAGTTTGAATGACTTATTAAACAGTGTATATTCCTGTAAAACCAGCGAGTGTACATTTTGTCGCTTGTCCTAAACAGGGTCTTAAAATGGAGGTTGTTGTCCTACACAGGGTAGGGTTTTTAGCGTATTTTTGTCCTAAACAGGGTCAGGATTTCAAACCCTCGGCGGCACCCCTGTACTCAAACATTGGTCAAGTACCCCCCCCCCCCCCCCCCCGTTTAAAATAATTTAGTCCTTTACTCCGGCCGTTTTATTTCATTTTGGTCATATCTGCCGTCGGGATCAGTGTGCCGTCTATATTTTGTATTCTAAAATTTCTACTCAGTGATCCAGGTCTACTAAAGATCCGACACTCTCATCGGTTTGTTGCTGTGGTTATACAGTTTTTAATTCCATTTGTTAACTTAATTTATATCTGTTTACAACTTTCCAGCTCAATAGCGTTCTTCGTTTAGAAACCAGCGCAATTTGAATTTCGATTTAGACACAAAGCTAACTAAGATGGCGTTTGTCGAAAAATATACACTTATCTCATGGTTTTACCCATTTTAGACGTTTACATATTTGGAAAATTGCTTGTATAAATGTGGTTTGGCTCGGTTCAGCAAATCATTCGACTAGATAGCCCAAGTAACTCCCAGATGTTTACACTATTTACCGGCCGCCATATTGGAGGATCAAGGAGGTCTTCTAACATGGCGGCTCCATACCGCTGAGCACTATAATTTTGCGCAAAACATTTCGGCAAATATCTCCACCTTGGGACAAGGCACGAACTTTAAACTTGGACAACTGTGCTCTTTATTTATCGACTATAATATCTCAATTGCTTGACTTCATCCATTGCATGGTTTTTGATTTTATTTTTTATTGCGTGACAATGCACACACTCTATTGGACTGGAACTACTACTGAGCTTGCAACCGAGGCTGATGCGGGGAGTCTTTACAAATTAAAATGCCAGTTATCTCTTTCTATGACATTTTCTTGCATGAGCCTCGATCGCAAGCTTGCTCCAGTCTATAACCGAGAATACTAATATGGCCTATTGTATTATCAATCCGTTTCAATCCTCCATTCTTTTTGTTGGAAACGCCAGCTCACTTCCAAAGCAAGCGGTTAAATTACCAATTATTGAATTCGACTTTCGTAGGATACGAAGAATTCTGCAGATCTCGGAGGCTGTTATCCACCGAGGCAATTGCTTTATATTATTATTCAGTCATATTATTTCCCCGTTCTTAAAAAAGTTTCGCCATTTTGCTCTTTGTTTTTCTGCTCACCAAAAATAGCACAACCTTGTCCCCAGGTTTTCTCGGTCAAAGGTCTTATAACCTGCAGCGGGCTGCACTTTTGACGTCATTTTGACGTCATTGATTCAATATAGCAAAACTTTTGACGTCTTTGGTTCAATACGACAAAATTCTTTTCAAATTTGGTCAACAGCAGCTGGTTATGGTGAATTATGCCCGTGGTTTCAACCAATCAGAAACGGGAAAATATTTTGAATGGATAATAGTATTGGTTATCGATACCTTATCGGTGTCTTGTACGCGCTTCATGGCTCAACAGAAAATTTGTCTCGTGTTGAGATCTAACACTTAAATATGTTCAATTATCGAAATTAATTTAATATAATTGTTACGGTCACAGTTTTCAGTAATGATCTTCAATCATTTTAGTTGTCTTTTTTGATGAAAAGTCTTAATTTCTCTTCAACTATGACCGAGTTTAATCCAGAGTGACCACTCTAACTCTGTAGTTCCATAATCTATCGAGCGTCTGCACATGATGTCATGGCAGCCATTCTGGTGTTCTAAAACAATGAAACGGCGGCCATGTTGATGTACCAAACCAATCCTTTGGGAGTTTAAGTCTTTTCTCATGTTAACACTTTCTTTTGTTCAAATAAATTTGCATGACTGCATGCTGGACACGTGAGTGCATGCGCGTTCTATTAAATATTACTAACTTACACTTTCGTAAAAGTTTAATAAGATATAATATGGACTTGGAAGTGTTTGCTCAAATCTTGAGCACTGGCTGCGTAACCGTTGATGCTTACCATCACTTAACATCATGATTTCATATTTTGAACTTTCCCAGCGGTTGTGTGTCCGAAGCTGACTCTACCTGACAATGGTGGAGTGGTCCCATCGTTATGCTCCCAAACAGACGTCGAGTACGGTACACGATGTGTCTTCTATTGTGGTGACGGATATGCGCTAAGTGGTCCTAGGTACACTACCTGTCAAAACGATACTTCCTGGAGCGAGATCGCCCCGTTGTCTTGTGTGAGAGGTAAGAAATAGTCCCGAACTGTACGTGGAGACTATGGACCTTAAAGGGCATTTGACACCCTTCTGCGCATGTGCAGCAATTTGATTTCTCATCCGACGGAACAGTTTTCAAAGTTGTTATTTGTGAGAAAAATCCTCCTCCATCGACCCTGTGTGGCGTGTGCAAATAGTAATACCGATATTGAAGAACTGTTTAGTCATCTAGGAAAGATTTAAAAGTCGTATTTTGTGTTTTGAGTGGAATGCCGTCGAGAAATACAATGTCCTCGAGAGGGTTTTCCAAACGGTTAGAGGCCAAAGCTACTTTCACTTCGTAGCTGTCTTGTTCGGAAAAAAAAGAAAACGAAGGAAAGATGCAAGATCGAATATCGGAAACTTTGTATATATAGCTACAGATACAGATACAATTTGGAAGAACGTAGAGCGTATGCGCTTGTAATCAACGGACACGGCCTTCACACAACATAAACATGATAAATATTCTTTACAAACAAAAGGCCAAAAGCCGGCGAATAAAGAGATATTCGAAAGGCACGTGCAACTCTAAGCTGACCTGCGGCGAATTCGTGGCGCTCGTGATAGTATTACGGTTTCTATTGGTTAAGAAAAAATGCTGTCAATCAAGACTGCACATGCGCTTTATCGTGACAATGGCCCTTTAAGGTTTTGTATTACGTTGCTGATGTTTGGGCCCGATACTCGTTTATTGGCATAAAGACTGTCTGCAGTCTCAGAGAAAGCTTATTGCTCGTGTTTGATGCCCAAGTTAATCCTCATTGGTCGGTTTATGCATGCGATTTTCACTTGACACTATTTTACAGCGTAGCTAGAACCAAAAACAAAAGCATAGTACACATTATTTACAATATCAAAATGTCTATAAAACATCAACCGAGGGTAACTGAATAAGTAATCAACTGTAAACGCAGTTTATATCCTGATTCTACGTATGTAGAAAGTTTGCTTGTTCTTCTTTATAATGATTATTTCCACTAGCGCGTGTACTTATCAGTCACAGAGGAACGCAACTGGCCCTCCGTCGAGTTTAGCTGACTAGCCTTTCACAAGCCGTTTTAAAAGCATTGGTGCCAAGATGAATCTTGGGTTTAAGTTACTCAGAGGAAGCCGAGAGGAAAGCCATGCAGATCTTTTTGCTTTTCAGAGACGGGTTTAACCGGTTTTCCGCCGCTACCTTACAGTTTACAGAATCTCATGATGTAAATAAGTTGTTACAAGATACAGATTAATGCACATACCACATACCACATGCCACGTGATATGTGCATTTCAATCAGATAAACTTATATTGGGGGTCCGAAGTCGTTCTTAAAATGTTAAATGTTGTTGACGGTGTCTAGTTGTTGATGCTTTCAACGCTACAATTAGCAGACGTACGTTGACACATGCATCTGTATCTCGGGTTCAACAAGAATACTATGCTACTGCCTGTCTACTGCACAGATTACTTCCAATTCTCAAATTCCTGTCTCACTTTGCAGTTTACACGGACCCATGGATCGTGTGTCCAATCGACAGAGTTGAAGAACTTGAGCCAGACGCGTCCACGGTGGTGCTTGGATACAAGTGGCAGCTCCCACGAACCAATATGAAGATAGTGACAGTGTCTCCTAGCAACTACAATGAGAATTATGGCTTCCCCACTGGCAGGCACCGAGTCACGTGGATAGGAACCGCTGATAGTGGAGCACAGAAGAGTTGTAGCTTCCATATTACCGTAAATGGTGGGCTGGGCAGATTTTAGAGCTTTTAAGGTCGCACACACGAGGAGACTGGTCCCTGCGACTAGTCCCTGCAACAAGTCCCCTGAATAATTTACACGAAGGGACTGGTCGCAACGACTTGTCCCGCGAACAGTTTACACGAAGCGTTCTAAGTAACAAGTCGCTGGGCCTTGTCCCAAAAATTCAGACTGGTTTGTATTCGTGGGACTAGTCGCAAGGACCAAAGTCTCTTCCCTGCGACTAGATTTTGAAGCAAAAATCGCCAGTTCACCCAATGGGACTTGTCCCCGCGACTTGTTGCAGTGACTAGTCGCAGGAACTAGTCCCCTCGTGTGTGCCGACCTTAAATAAAGATGATACTGATTATTTAATCGCAGTGTTAAAGTGAATTTTTTGGCATAACAGAAAAAGGAGATCTAAACGAGATCTGAACCGGGCTTGTTTTTATTTTTTTCCAGACGTGACACCTCCCTCAGTCCAGAACTGCCCTGCAAGTTTCGTGAGTCGCTCCAATTCTCTAAGAGAGGCCATCACGTGGACACCACCAACATTCACCGATAATGTGGGCGTGGTTAGCGTACAGTCCAATCGCGATCCTGGATTTATTATGGACACGTACACGTCACTAACCGTGCGATACACAGCTTTAGATGCTGCTGGCAATGTGGTTTATTGTACCTTTAACATCACCTTAGAAGGTAGCACCACGTTCCTACTTAAAGTGCCCATATCGTCAAAATTTTTATTTACCCATCTGATCCTATATTCCATGTAATGAACTTTGGCGAAAAAATTTTTCGATTTGGATAAAAAGCGATTTTTCTATGAAGATTTAAAAACCTGAAAATCCTATTTTATTGCGGTCTACCCGTGCCGCTGATCACATCATCGACGTGCTCAGATTTGTGACGTAGATTAAGGAACACGTGACTTCAAGCTTGACTTATCTCGCTTGTTTTACCTCTGTAAATTTAGCTTTGCAGTCTATGCAAAATGCTCCTTTCCAGGATTTGGTATGAGCTACTAAGTTTAATTTTACAGAGGTAAAACAAGCGAGATAAGTCAGCCTGAAGTCACGTGTTCCTTAATCTACGTCACAAA